>PVHP010014307.1:19010-39421 GCA_004024765.1 Zapus hudsonius | reverse complement strand
AATTTTTAATTTTTAAAAATTTATTTGAGGGGCTGGAGAGACGGCTTAGCGGTTAAGACATTTGCCTGCAAAGCAAAAGGACCTGAGTTCAATTACCCAGTACTCACATAAAGCCAGATGCACAAGGTGGTTTATGTGTCTGGAGTTCCATTGCAGTGGCTGAAGGCCCTGGCATGCCCAATCTCTCTCTCTCTGTCTCTCTCTCTGTCTCTCTCTCTGTCTCTCTCTCTCCCTCTTTCTCTCACTCTCTCTCAAATATATAAAATGTTTTATCTTTTTTTTTTTTTTGTGGTGCTGAGGACTGAACCCAGGGCCTAGCACTCATCCACTGAGCTAAATCCCCAACCCCAATAAAATGTTTTAAAAATTATTGGAGAGAGAGAGAGAGAGAGAGAGAGAGAGAGAGAGAGAGAATGGACTTGCTAGAGCCTCCAGGCACTGCAAACAAACTCCAGACCCATGTGCCACTTTGTGTGTTTGGCTTTTCATGAATACTGGGGAATCAAATCCAGGCTGTCTGGCTTTGCAAGCAAGTGCCTTCAACCTCTGAACCATCTCTAGAGCCCAAAACAAAATAAAATTTATCTAAAGGAAAGGAATTGAACCATATGCTGAAGGTTTTATTTTTAATGTCACATAATAAATTTAATTTTCTATGTATACACATGGAAAATTTCTACAGTTCTATGAATGCTAGAATAAGTATAGATTTGTATAACCACCTCCACAACCAGCAAGCAGAACAGGATCCCAGAGTGTTTTATTTTGTTTATTTTTTGTTTTTCAAGGTAAGGTCACATTCTAGCCCAGGGTGACCTGGTGCTCATTCCGCAGTCTCAGGCTGGCCTCGAACTCACCAAAATCCTCCTACCTCTGCCTCTAAGTGCTGGGATTAAAGGTGTGTGGCACCACACCCGGCTCCACAGTGTTTTTGAACTCAACAAATATATGATCACCTATCAAATGCTCATAAAATGTTACCATTATCTTGATTAAGCCGCAGCATAATTGTGGATGGGGTTATGCTTATTCAATTTATTCCTGTCTCACAAACAAGGAAATCAGCCCAGGGAAGTGAGCAGAATTGGCCAAGGCCTTCTGACCCAACCACTCGTTCTCCTCAGTGCCTCACAGCTACCTCGTGAGGAGTGCTTTGCAGCAATAGACAGAATGAAGGAGGAAGGAAAGGACTAGGGGACAAAACCCTGGGACAACTGTCTTCAAAGGTTTTTGCTTCGGAAAGTTTTGCTCTTCCCTTTCTTCTTAGGGTCCAAAGCCCTCTGGGCCCAGCTTCTATCAACAAGGCCTAGATGGACCCCTCCCTTCCCCAGGATGCAGCCTGGAGGCTCTGGGTGGGCACATGCCCCCTTGCCCACTGGGGGAATCCAGCCAGGTCCCTGAGGACCCTGGTTTAAGCACAGGCTGGTTCCTCCTCCACTCTAGCTTGATTTCCGGCCCTCTGGCTGCAGGTGCTGCCTGGGCTGGGGCCATCTGACCCTTGGCTTTAGGTGTTTTTCCAGCAGAGTCAGAGCTGAGAGAAAAACAAAACACCGAAAGCTGTTGCTGTCTGGGGGGAATGACAGGTAGTCTATGTCTAGCCTAGCCACCCACCCAGCCCAGCATGGAGCCTCAAGATCATCTGGAAGCACCATGTTTGAGATTCCTAGATTCTATATGCTCCTCTTAGAGCCTTTCAGAACTGGGAAATGTCTGGGTTTCCAGGACACCCTCCAGTCCTCCAAACAACAAACCTTCAACTTGAGTCACACTCTTCTCTCCAACCCAAAAGCCTTTACTTGGAAACAGAGGCAACTACAGAGAACAAAAATTAACAGGCATTAAATACGGAGTTTTGTCACAGCGTGGTTTGTTCAAAACACATTTTAACTGATCCTAATACAACTTTAAAAACCTGTCCTGAGGGCTGGGGAGATGACTCAGTCACTAAAGCGCTTACACACACATGACCTGAGTTTCCCCAGCATTACACAAGATGCCAGGCCCAACGGGACATGCCTGTAATCCCAGAACTGAGGAAGCAGAGACAGGGGGCCCTCCAGGGGCTGCTGGCTAACAGTCTAGTGGAATCAGTGAACTCTGGGTTCAGTGAGAGACACTGTCTCCAAATAAAATAAAGAATGATTGAGGAAAACACCAGACATTGACCTCTGGCCTCCGTATACATGCTTAAACACATGTACCTGTACATATACAGACACCCACAGATGCAAGCATGAAGGCACAAACACACACACACAGACAGAGTCAAGGCTGGGGAGATGGTTTTTTGCAGTCAGCTTTCTAGTTGCTGCGCAGAAAGAACCCAAGCAAAAGCGGCTTGTGGAGGAATGGGTTTATTTGGCTTACAGACTCGGGGGGAGACTCCATCCTGGCAGGGAAAACGATGGCATGAGCAGAGGGGTGGACATCACCTCTGCCACAGCACTGGAAATAGCAGCAGGAAGGTGTGCCAAATACTGGCAAGGGGAAGCTGGCTTATAACCCCCATAAGCCCGCCCCCAACAACACAGCTCCAGCGAGGTTCTAATTCCCAAACTGCCATCGGCTAAGGATCAATCATTCAGAACACAATCATTTGTTTGTGGGGCACACCTGGATCAAACCATGACAATGGCTCAACTATTAAATAAAGGTGCTTGCTTGCAAAGCCTGCAGGTCTGTGTTCAGTTCCCCAGTATTTATATAAAGCCAGATGCACAAAGTGGATCCTGTGTCCTAGAGTTCATTTACAGCAGTAAAAAGCTCCCCCATATTTTTCATCACACAAATACATAAATAAATTAAAAAACGGCCAGGTTTGGTGGCTCACGCCTATAATCCCAGCACTCAAGAGACTGAGACAGGAGGGTTAATGCAATTTTAAGGCTAGTCTGGACTACACAGTGAATTTCAGGCTACAGAGTAGAACCCTGTCTCAAAAATAAGCTAGGATAGGGCTGGAAAGATGGCTCAGCGGTTAAGGTGCTTGCCTGCAAAGCCTAACTTCCTGGATTTGATACCCTAAGTACCCATGTAAAGCCAGATGTACAAAGTATCTGGAGTTCTCTGTCTCTGTCTCTGTCTCTCTTCTCTTCTCTCTTCTCTCTGTGTGCAAATGTGTGTATATGCAGGGTAGGGTAGGAGAGATGGGTCAATGAGCATTTGCTGCACAAGCAGGAGGACCCAAGTTCAATCCCTGGCACCCATATAAAAGGCTGGGCACAGCCCCACATGCCTGTAACCCCAGAGCTGCAGTGGGGGGAACAGAGACAAGAGGATCAATGGGGTTTGCTGGTCAGCCAGTCTAACTGAAATGCAGTGAGCTCCAGGCTCAGAGAGAAACTATGTCTCAAGGAAATAAGGTGAAAGCAATAGAGGAACCTCTCTCCTCTGTTGGACTCTCTTGGGTATACAACCATGTACACACATCTGCACACACACACACACCACATATACTACACCAAACACACACCAAATATTAATTATTGATTGATTAAAATAAAGACATCTTTTGGTGCCAACTGGTGTAATGGGGCACATCTGTTATGGGGGAAACCAACTGTTCTCTCACTGGCCTGGAGGCCTGCTCCATGGAAAGGAATGCATGCTTGGTACTGAAGACCTAGTCAAAAGTATATGGCGGGGGAGGTCATGAGCCCTAGGGGAGTAACACCTGCTGTTGTCTGGCTAAATACATATTTTATGCCCACCAATCTGCCTTTTATAAGCACTTTTTAAATGTGCATATCCATATACTAATGCTACTCTCACTTTTGGCCAGAGAAGCTTCTCTTTTCAGATGGCAGTGACCACCAGGATGACTCAAAGACACCATAGTGCTGAGAAGAAGTGACCGTGGAGTGTTCAGCACTGGGACATCTCTATCACACTTCCTGAGGCTCAGGGTCTATTGTGAAAGAGGTGGTGGAAAGATTGTAAGAGCCAAAGGAAGGGCAGGACTGCTTACAACGCAAACTTCCAGACGCAAAATGGCCTTGACATTCATGACTTCACAGTGCTTGACACTACCTACATAAGACCTTCATAATAAGAGGAAAAGATTGGAACATTGGAACAAAATAGAGACTAATTGAGTGGGGGCAGGTATATGATGGAGGGTGGATTTGAGAGGGGGAAGTGGGGATGGTTGAGAAAATTATCATGGTTTATTGTCTATAATTATGGAAGCTCTCAATAAAAAGTTTAAAAATAAATATGCTACCCAAGGGGGGAAAAGACAACTTTTGAAAAAAGACATCTTTCTTTTGGACCTACCCCAACTCTTCCCATGCAGCAGGACAGGGAAGGGAATGCCATGAGGGTCCAGTTTCTACCTTGAAGGTCCAGGTTCGGCAAGCTGCAAGTCTGTTTAGAATGCTCATATGAACTTGGAGTTAGCACTTGCATATAGCCTTGTCTACTTTTCTAATTAATTTTTTTATATCTGTATTACTATACATTCAAGTTCTATCCTTGATATTTAAAAATAACCATAAAGTCAGGCACGATGCTCATCCCTACAATCCTAGCACTTGGGAGGCAGAGGCAGGAGGATTGTCACAAGTTTGAGTCCAGCCTGGTCTACATAGCAAGACCTTGTCTCAAAAAAACTAGTAAAAATAAAGTTAAATTAACTGGACTAGGGCTGGAGAGATGGCTCAGCAGTTAAAGCACTTGCCTGCAAAACCTAACTACCTGAGTTTGATTCCCCAGTACCCAGGTAAAGCCAGATGTACAAAGTGGCACATGCCTCTTGGAGTTTGTTTGCAATGGCTAGAGGCCCTGGTGTGCTTTTTTTTCCTCTCTGTCTCTCTGTCTCTCTCTCTCTGCTTGCAAATGAATAAAAATATAAAATAACTGTGCTGAATACACATACATACATAACTGTGCTAGTAGGGGGAACACCTTGCTATTCCCACCAGTTAAAGCTCTCAGTTCTTGAGCGGAAGAGGGGGCAGAAAGATTGTAAGAGCCGTGGTGGGGGAGACTATCCAGAGGCATGACAAACCTCAGTAACAACACACTTGGGCCAGGAGAACCAGGCTGAGTACTAGGCTATCCATGGTTCCCTGCCACAAGGACTGATCCAGACGACCCACGGAGGAGGATATCCAGCTGACTGGAGATGGGGAGGGGGGCATTGGGGAATTGGGGGTAACAACTCATTGTTTGCCCATTAAATAATGTAACTCATTATGGTCAATAAATATATATATATTAAAAATACATAAATAAATAAAATCTCTCAGTTCTGTCTCTCTGTGCACTGGTTCCCATGGGCAGGTACTCTCGAATGCCCAGGCCCAGAGCTGCACCAGCTTGCCCACTCCCTCAATTCCCTGGTTTGTTCTCTTGCCAATACAACCCAGCTATTCCCTTCATGGTCGTTTTCCCAATTTGAAATGTCTGTCTACATTTTACCATTATATATTTATTTGCTTGTTATCTTCTCTTTCTCCAATAGCTCTAAAACTGCAAACTCTAAAAAATGAAGGGTCATATCTTTTGTCTGTGTAGGTAAACCAGTGTCTGGCCTAGAGAATGGACCATCAGTACCTATCAATGAATGCCTGAATAAGAGAATGGTAGTACACACCTGTCATCCCAGCACTTAGAGCCTGAGGCAAGAAGATAGAGTTTGAATCCAGCCTAAGATACATGTAAGACATGTGAGGTGTTTTTTTTTTTGTGAGTGTGTGTGTGTGTGTGTGTGTGTGTGTGTGAGAGAGAGAGAGAGAGAGAGAGAGAGAGAGAGAGAGAGAGAGAGAGAGAGAGAGGAGAAAGAGAGAATAAGAAGAGCTTACAGTGAGGTAAGAGGAAAGAGACAAGAGGTCCACAAATAGCCATAGGACACCATGGCTGGAGAGAGCAGTTACCTTCTTCAGGGGGGATCCTATAAGGAAAAGCGCCCCAGACTTCCTGCTACTGCTGGAACATACCTGGGTACTTAGTACTTCTTTTTCAATAGGACTCTCTCCCAGAGTGGAGATTACCTAGCACATCCAGTTACGTAGATCATTATGTACTTCTAGAGTGTTCGGAGATCATCCCCAGGGTAAGCAGTACCCTCATTGGTATCCAGGAGTGGCTGCCCTGTCTTTCCCAGCAGCTCTCTAAGGCCCTCTTCTGCTGCATCGTGGGACAAACCAAGGGTTTGTGAAGATACAGGAAGTGAAAACCCGAAGCACAGTGAAACGTGCAATGCAAATATGAAGGGTCATGTGATTTGGTTCACTACTTCGGGTTGTTTATTCTACCACTTTTCTTAGTACCTGGACATACCTCATCCTGGGCCTAATGTTCTTTGCATCCAGTTCTTCCCACTTTCATGGAATATCTGTGTGGGGATTGCTCTTGCTCTGTTAGCCATGCACTGAGGAAAGTCCTTTCTGTGCCAAAAAATGCCACTGTCTTTCCTAGATCTGGCTTCCAAAGACTGGAACCCTAGAGTGGTCTGCGACCCCAGTCCTGAGATGGCAGAGACAGAAGAATCACTGGGGCTCCGGGGCAGCCAGCCAAACTGAAAAACAGCAAACTCCAGGATCTGTGAGAACCCCTTCTCAAGGTGGAGGAGCAATAGAGGAGGACATGCAGGTGCTGGACATGCATAGGCCACATGTACCACACCACTGCACACACACCTCTGCATATGCACATATACACATGTGCATACACCACACACATCTGCCTATACACATGTGGACACACTACACACACATCTACCTATACACATGTGCATATACCACACGTACTACACCACACACATACATCTGCCTATACACATGTGCATACACCACACTTGCTACACCACACATGTGGTAGTTTGAAGGAATATCCCCCAATAGATTCAAGAGTTCATTAAAGCTTTTCTCCAGCTGCCTGGCTGGAGGAGGTGTCACCTTGAGTGGATCTTAAAGTCCAGCCCTAAGGTGCTTCTGGGGTCCCATCTGGAATTCCAGCTATATGTATGCAGTCTGAATGCTGTCTGGAGTTCCTGCTGGTTTTGCTGTGAGTGTGCTTGCCTTTGTGGTGGTTTCTCTCTTTGCTTGGATTGTGAAAGGGGGCCTGTGTCTTTTACCATTAACAGAACTTCCCCTGGATCTGTAGCCTCAGTAAATCCTTTCCTCCCATAACTGTGCCTGGTTTGGAGGTTCATCCCAAGTAGAAGGTTTATAATATGTTCCTGTCCTCAACCCTGAGGCCATTTGATTCCGATGAGCGTCTGTCTATTGCTTACATAACCCGGCCTTCTTGGCCCTCGACTTGTCCAATTGTGAGATTTCCCACATGCACCTCATGCCATGAGCTGTATCTCATTGACTTAAAAGTAATTAACCTAGCCATGGAAACTGTATGAACCAAGATTGAGGAGGCTTTATCCTGCTCTCTGAGCCCCTATTGTTGGTTTAAGTTCTGTTTCAACTTTTTAAGGGAGTCCACAATAACTTCTGTATGATTAACAAAAGTATAATATAAAAGCACAATATTTCTTTAGTCCTTAAGAAATAGTATAACATATAGTACAATATTTTTAGCCCCTAAGAAATAACATAGAACATAGTATAATACTTTTTCACCCCCAAGAAATAACATTAGTATAGGCAAAACATAATGGTCCCTGATATAACTGTTACCTTTATTACATCTGGAACAATTCTGCTACCTTGATAATGTTTGAATATCTCTGACAAATCAACGCTGATAGAATTTTTAAAACTGATTGAGGTAGACTGAAAGAAAATAATATATGCCATCATCCTGCTTCAGCTCTGTGAAATTATCACATGTATAGTAAGGCTTAATTTACTTTGAATGAATGTTTTATAGAGGAAAAAAGCTTTATAAATTGACCAGAAACCAAATCAATCACAAACTGACCAGAAATCAAATCAATAGCCTGCAGGGCCTTCATAAAGGCAAAAATCAATTTTTCTTGAGCTGCTGGTCTCCTACAAACAAAAGGCTGTATTCCCTGGGGTTAGCCCTGAGTGACCATTGTTATTCAGCCCCAGGGGGCCTGCACCTAGATTTCTGACAAGGCAGAAACCTGCGTTTTAGACTGGCTGAAATATATGACTTCTGTATATAGTTAGAGAAATAGCAGACATTTTATAACCCAAACTGGAGATTTCCTTGTACCAAATCCATAAGTATCAGAGACATTGCATGCCATGAGGCTTAACTCACTTTAAGTAAACTCAAATAAACCTAACTATATATATGACCATCATTGCTAGGATACTAGTAATGCAGGCCTTATTAGCATTATGCCTGCCCTGGGGCTGTGATCTGTGTCTCAGACCTCCAAGCCCGACCTCCTGACATAAGCACAGCGCCCTGGCCCTGAGCGCTGGGTCCTGTGACTTTTACTGTCGTGTAATCTTTGGCCAAAGGATCTCATTCACCTCGATTTCCGATTCGCCCCATAAGCAGGAAAACTCCCCTGGAATCTCAGATAGACAAAATGAACAAGCAGTCAGTCACGGATCCCTGGCTCCCTGCTATCCTGTCTCACTGGCCAGCAGGAGACAGCCTTCATGGGGAAAGGTGAACGTGTACAGCCAGAGACACACACTCGTGACTGGGAGATGTGTCCGAGCAAATCTCAAAACCTTATTTCAGCATCCAACCTTATATACAATCCAGGGATGCATTGCATAGTCTATCTCTTTCACAAGGGAGCTTCAGGAAACAGGAATAAAACCATTAGCACTTATAAACAGGATTTAGGGCTGTCAGCCATCCCCCCTACCTCCTGGGGGGCACAGGTGTGCTAGGATCAAAAGGGATGAACTACCATGCTCAGGGCTCTCATCTAGCCACATATTATATTCTAAAACTTAGCTCACAGATATTCAGCCAGGCTGGGACCCAACACCCCCCAGCTGGTCCAGGTGACTGAAGGAGAGCACAATCTATTAGCCCTTTCCCAGCACATCTATTTTCTGTGGTGGGTGGAGGGGATGGTACATGGAGGAAGAGGCACTGTGTTCTTGAAGCAGCCATCATGGCATGGCCTGCCCCCTGAGGAGCCTTCCCTGGTGGACAACTATACAAGATGCTCTGGACTCGGACTACTCTCTTCTACCTCCTCTCGCTTAAAAAGAGAACACATTGGTGGTCTCTGTAGCTGAGACTTCATGTGCACGTAACTCCCAAACCTGGCAAAGGTGGCAACAGGAAGATGACTGTTAGAATGGAAATGACCACCATGGAGACCGCTCTGAAAGGAAAAGGTTTTTAATAGGAAGAGAAGGAACCCCGAGCTCCAGGCTAGCTCCCAAGATGGGAGAAGCCCAAAACTCAGACCAAAATCTGGCTTTTTAAGGTGGATGTTTAGCTTGGGGGAAGGGGAACCAGATGGTCAGTAGTTTTCAGCATCCAGACAGAGACACAGCAGGTGGGGGTGTCATCTCCTGTTCCAGAGGCAGGTCTGGTGAAACTTCTCCTGAGGCCGCTGGGGGAGGGAACCAAGGTGTTGTCCGAATCTGGACCTAAGAATGACAAGATCAGGGGACGTGACTGCGGAGAGGAGTGGGAACATGATGAGTGGGAGGAGATTCTGAATTATCCATCGGCACAAGCCGTCAGTGGTCCCATGAATAAATGTATAGAGAAAATAGTCAGGGGCCTAGGGGTGAGGGAGAAGGGCACAGAGTATAAAAAGGGCCCTCGAGGGACCAACTCCTAAGGTCCAAGGGCTCAGTTCTCCAAACAGTTCAGGGTCCTGTGGACAGCTCACCCCATGGCAATGGCTTCAGGTAAGCACGCCTTAGATCCCTCTGAGCATGATGTGGACCAAGGGGAGATATCGGGATCCTGCAGATGGGATGGGGCACTAACCCTCGGGTTTGAGGCTCCTGATACGAGCACAGACATCTAAACTGAACAATTGACCATGTCAAGAATGTTCTTTTTTTCTATGGGGATTGAGAGACACAGCTGGCCCGGGGCAGGGACAGAGTGGTCCCTGCTCTCAGCCTTCCTCCACTCTCCCGTTTTTCTCTAGGCTCTCGGACCTCCTGGCTCCTGACCTTCACCCTGCTCTGCCTGCCCTGGCCTCAGGAGGCTGATGCCTTTCCCGCCATGCCTCTGTCCAGTCTGTTCGCCAACGCTGTGCTCCGAGCCCAGCACCTGCACCAACTGGCTGCTGACACTTACAAAGAGTTTGTAAGCTCCTCAGAGATGGGTGCCTAACCAGGATAGCAGGAGGAAGTAGATGTCACCCCCACACTCCCACCCCACCCTGGGAAGTCATAGGAGAAATCAAGAGGGTCCAGAGCTTCCTGTGCAAGTGAAATGCTGTCAGATGAGGAGAGACTGAAGGAGTCCTCCATCAGATAGCAGTGAGAGCCAAAAGCTCAGACTTAGTGGCCATGCTTCCTCCAGGAGCGTGCCTACATCCCCGAGGGACAGCGATACTCCATCCAGAATGCCCAGGCTGCCTTCTGCTTCTCCGAGACCATCCCGGCCCCCACTGGCAAGGAGGAGGCCCAGCAGAGATCCGTGAGTGACCTCCCAGGCTCTTTCCTCCAATCAGCCCCACCCACAGGCCTCGGACTGTCCCCCAGGCAGAGGCCACTTGGCCACACACCCACCACCCTGCCCTTCCCCAACAGGACATGGAGCTACTTCGCTTCTCGCTGCTGCTCATCCAGTCATGGCTGGGACCTGTGCAGTTCCTCAGCAGGGTGTTCACCAACAGCCTGGTGTTTGGCACCTCGGACCGTGTCTATGAGAAGCTGAAGGATCTGGAAGAGGGCATCCAGGCCCTGATGCTGGTGAGGCTGGCACTGGAATCCTTAGCCATGGGGCACCACTCTCCGCCTCAGCCAAGGGTCTCTCTGGCGTAGCAGGGGGCTGGAGGGCTGCTGCTCTCTTTTTCTTATTCTTTTTCCTCTTTTAATTGCCCCCAAGCCTTTCTCTAGACCCAGGAGGGGAGGGAGGGAAATGGAAGGTGGCAGAACTCCCAAAACTCCTGCCCCTCCTGCTCTTCCTGTCCATTGCAGGAGCTGGAAGACGGCAGCCCTCGGGCTGGGCAGATCCTCAGACAAACCTATGACAAGTTTGACACCAACATGCGCAGTGATGATGCTCTGCTCAAGAACTACGGGCTGCTCTCCTGCTTCAAGAAGGATCTGCACAAGGCGGAGACCTACCTGCGGGTCATGAAGTGTCGCCGCTTTGTGGAAAGCAGCTGTGCCTTCTAATCGCCCAGCATCTGTCACCTCCCCCAGTGACTCCCCTTATCCTGGAAAAGTGCCACTCTGATGCCTAGCATCTTTATCCTAATAAAATTAAGTTGCATCATATTGTTTGATTGGATGTCTTTCTATTATGGATTGGAGGGGAGGAGTGTGGGACCAGGAACGCAGAAGCCAACCTGCAGGGATCCTGTGGGCTCTGTTGGGAACCAGGCTGCCAAAAGAACAGAATTCATGGGCTGGGGAGATGGCTCAGTGGTTAAAGGTTTGCCAGCCCAGGTTTGATTCCCCAGTACCCACGTAAAGCCAGACACACTAAGTGGCACAAGTGTCTGGAATTCATGTGCAGTGGCGAGAAACCCTGGTGCACCCATTCTCTCTCTCCTTGTAAACCAATCAATCAACATATAAATAATATTTTTTAAAAAGAAAAGAAAAGGGCTGGAGAGATGGCTCAGCGGTTAAGGCACGTGCCTCCAGTGCCTAAGGCCCCAGGCTCAATTCCCCAGTACCCACATAAGCCATACCCACAAGGCGGTGGCCCTGGTGTGCTCTCTCTCTCTATCTCTCTCTCTCTCTCTCTGTGTCTCTCTGCTTGAAAATGAATAAATATTTTTTTAAAAAAAGAAAAGAATGCACTCTTCCTGGACACACAATTCCTCTCCAATGTATAGTAAATCCACTCACCCAGCCTTCTGAATATTCATAGGTCAACAAGGTCATAAGTCACCCCCATAAAGTACTTGGAGGCATTTCACCCTTCTCCATCAGCAACAGCACAAGCAAACAGCCCCCCAAGACTGGGAAGAAATAAAAAATGGGATAGATTATTAAGCATTATTAAGAAAAATGTCTTCAAGTGAGAAAAAAAGTGATATCATAGGATTACTTTTGTGCATAAGTTTTAAGATGGGACTTCACTTAGTTTAACTACCTCTGGGAAATGGGAACAGCTCAAAACTGGGGTTGGAAGCCCTGCATGGTGGCACACACCTGTAATCCTAGCACTTGGGAGGCTGAAACAGGAGAATTGCTGTGAGTTATATGCCAGCCTGGACTACATAGTGAGTATCAGGCCAGTCTGGACTACATAGCAAGACCCTATCTTAAAACAAAGTAAGGACTGGGTAGCTGGCTCGGTGGTTAAAGGTGCTAGCTTGCAAAGCCTGTTGGACCTGGTTCAATACCCAAATACCCACATGAAGCCAGATGCACAATGTGGCACATGCATCTGGATTTCATTTGCAGCGGTAAGATGCCCTGGGTGTTAACCATATTCTCTCTCTCTCTCTCTCTCTCTCTCTCTCTCTCTCTCTCTCTCTCTCTAAAATTTAAAAATCAACAGGGTCCTTTGTTGGTTTTTTTGAGGTAGGGTTTTTTGTTTGTTTTATTTGTTTTGTTTTGCGAGGTAGGGTATCACTCTAGCCCAGGCTGACATGGAATTCACTATGTAGTCTCAGGATGGCCTTGAACTCATGGCAATCCTCTTATCTCTGCCTCCCGAGTGCTGGGACTAAAGGTATTCATCACCATGCCTAGCTAATAAAAATACTTTTTATAAACAAAACAAAACAAAACAAAACAAAGAAAATAGATCTGGGACAAACAGGGCCAGTACATCTGAAGTCTGAAATTGGAGCAAGGAAAATGAAAGAAATACTGGCTATAACACCCCAAAACCTGTCCCCAGCAACACACTTCCTTCAGCAAGGCTCCACTTCCCAATGTGCCACCAGTTGGGGACCAAGCATTCAAACCACATGAGGCTACGGGGGACATCTGATTCAAAGCACCACACTGAGAAAATAGTAGATACCTGAGTTGAAAAATATGGCCACTTGTTCTGTTCTCAGAGTCATGCTTTTTGAGCTAGGATCCTAAAAGTAGGCGGGTTCAGCAATGGAAGTCAGCAACAAGCAGTGTGATGGATGGAAGGGGTTTCTTTAAATAAGCAGTGAAAAAACTCAATGTCTGGGCAAGCATGCTTAGGATTTTGGCCAGAATCCATAGGAGAAATATAAAGAGAGAAAACAGAGTTATGGTTTTGCGAGAGAACTCAGAAAAAGTGCTGAGATTACAGGTGTGCAACACCAAAACCTGGCTCCTTGACTTATAAATAAAACTCTTTTTTAAGACTTAGTGTTTTTTAAATATTTTACTTATTTGAGAAAGAGAGAAAGAGACAGATTGAATGGGCACACCAGGACTTCTAGTCACTGCAAATGAATTCCAGATGCATGTTCCACCTTGTGCATCTGTCTTTACATGGGTACTGGGGAATCAAACCCAGGTCCCTAGGTTTTGCAGGCAAGCACTTTAATTGTTGAGCTATCTCTCCAGCCCCAAAATAAAACTCTTTTATTATTATAAGAGTGCCTAATATTTTGGCTTCTTTAGGTTGCAACAGATAAAGAATTGTCTTGGGCACATACATATTCCAGAAGTATCCAACCTGTAGCCCACAGGTTGTGAGACCACACATATGTTTGTGTGACATTGCAACATGATGTTGTCACCTGCAAACCAGCAGAGTTCATGTTAAAGAACCACACAATCGAGTTGGTTTATTTTTTTAGAGGGTTTTTTTAAAATTTGTTTCCTTAAAGCAGCGTTGTTTTATGTCAATACTAGGAAAGCAGAAAAAGAGAACGTAATGCAAAACATCAAGGTGTGTGTGGTGTATATGACTTTTGATAGCCCTCAGTGGTTACCAGAATTTTCTTTTTTCTCTCCCCCACCCTCCACCCCAGGTAGGGTCTCACTGTAGCAGAGGCTGACCTTGAACTCATGGTGATCCTCCCACCTCTGCCTCCTGAGTGCTGGGATTAAAGGCATGCACCACTATGCCCCGCTAATTATGAGGAATTTATGGCTCTTGAATTTATTGATTATACGTAAGAAAACCTAATCTCCTCCTCCCCTCCCCGAAAGCCCTTAAAACCTCCTTCCTCCCCTTATTCAGGGTTCCTCTTTCTATTTGACTTCGGGTACCACCATTCTTTCCTGTCATTCAATACAAAGCTAGTCGAGGCGTCACCCACAGTAACCGGATGGAGCCCAGAAGCAGATCGTCCTCCCAGAGATCCATGGAGGCCAACCAGTAGACCTAGACCTGCAGAACCATTTTTGGTTTTATGAGACTGGACAGGAGCTTGTCAACAGTGACATCTTGTGGTAGAAAGAAGGAAAGACAGAGCAAGCTAAGCCTCCAGCTCTTGCAATTTAGAAAGCCTTTCAGATTCACTGTGCTCCAAGGCTCTGGGGTCACTGAGGGGCATTTGCAGGTATGGCTGATGCACATCTGGCCTACAAAGCTGACCCAGACATGGATATGGCTGGTCCTTGGATCAGGATGCCTCTTCCTTAAACCTGCCTCCTAACTTATTTCCCCAAGTGATCCACAGGAGGTGGTGAGAGGACCACACTTGGGCCAGGTGTAGTGGCATGCCTTTAATCCCAGCATTAGGGAGGCTGAGGTAGGAAAATCTCCATGAAGTCGAGGTCCACCCAGGCTACAAGTGAGTTCCAGGTCATCTTGAGCTAGAGTAAGCCTTGGAAAAGGAGAGAGAGAGAGAGAGAGAGAGAGAGAGAATGGGCAAGTTATAGCCTCAAACCACTGCAAACGAAGAATTCCAGATGCATGAGCCACTTTCTACATCTGGCTTTACATGGATACTAGGGAATCAAACCTGAGTCATTAGGCATTGCAGGCAAGTGCCTTAAGCGCGGAGCCATCTCTCCAGCCTCAGGAAACCCTTTTTTTAAAGTTTTTATTAACTTCCAGAAAAATGAACAATATACCATGATCGCAATTACCTCCCACTGCCTCCACTTTTCTCCTACAAAATCCTCCCTCTGTTGGATCCCTTCTTTCCAACTAGTCTCACTTCTATTTTTTTTTTAATATTTTATTTATTAATTTTCAGAGAGAGAGAGAGAGAGAGAGAGAGCGCACAACAGAGCCACCACCTTGTGGGTCTGGCTCTGGCTTATGTGGGTCCTGGGGAATTGAACCCGGGGCCTTAGGCACTGGAGGCAAGTGCCTTAACCTCTGAGCCATCGTCTCCAGCCCTCACTTCTATTTTTTAAAAATGTTTTTATTTGCAAGCACAAAGAAATAGAAGACAGACAGAGAGAATGGGCACACCAGGGCCTCCAGCCTAGATGCATATGCCTCTTTGTGTATCTGGCTTTATGTGATTACTGGGGAATCAAACCCAAGGCTTTGCTGGCTAGTGCCTTAAACGCTGAGCCATCTCTCCAGCCCCTCTCTTCTATTTTGATGTCATTTCCCCCCTCCTTTTATGCAGGTCTGAATCATCATCAGCCACTGTGAGGGCATGAATATCAAGGCCACTTTGTGTCCGAAAGACAGTATTGTTAGCACTCCCTCCCATCAGGAACCCTTTTTCCTTTTAAAAATATTTTATTTGTAAAGAGAGGGAAAAGGAGGTGCACCAGGGCCTCTTGCCACCGCAAACAAACTCCAGATGCATGTGTCACTCTGTGCATATGGCTCTTACATGGGTACTGGGGAATCAAACCTGGGCCTTTAGGCTTTGCAAGCAAGCACCTTAACCGCTGAGCCATCTCTCCAGCCCAGGAAACCTTTCTTGACCCTGAGTTCTAGATTTGAGATCTAGACTTCAGGAGTCAGTGTGTGTGGTGGTTTGAATGAGAATGTATGTGCCCCTATAGATTCGGGTGGTTTATTAAGTTTGTAACTTGGGTCTCCAGCCACTTGGCTTGAGGTCCCTGGGGGAGGATTCTGGGATTCAGCCCAAAGGTGTGTTTGGGGGAGGGGGGAATCCGATTCCAGCCCAAAGGTATGCAGAGCAGGCTGAGCTCTGGCAGGGTCCCTGCTTGCTGTTTTTTGGTGTTTGCTCACTGGTGGTGGTTTCTGTCTCTGCTTGGATTTATTATGAATGGGAGCCAGCTTCTTCCACCTTTGATGGAACTTCCCCTGGATCTGTAAGCTTGAAATAAGTTCCTCCCTCCCATAAAGCTGTGTTAGGTTGGCTGCTCGCCCCAGCATCGCGAAATGGTCTACTACACTGTGCAATCTCTACCTTCCCTCCTTTGGTTTGGATCCCAGTCAGCCCATGGTGCCACTGAAGGTGGTGATACCCTTCAGAGTGAAAGTTAAGTCAATGACAGGCATGCCCTTGAAGGGGATTTTGAGACCCTGACCCTTTCCAGTTCTCTTTTTGCTTCCTACTGCCTTAAAGAGGGAGTTCCTCTATGACATGCTCCCACCTTGATGATTTACTGCTTTGCCACAGGCCCAAGTGACCATAGACTGAAACCTCTGAATCTTTCTCTCATGGGTCACTTTATCTGATATTTGCTATGATAATGGAAAGCTAACATTTTAATAGATTCTATGCTTATGGCAGGCAAGGACAATATTTTGTTTTTCACTTATATCCCTGTTCCTTTGAATGTGGTAAATTCAGTTACCTTGTCCCAGACTCTTGCTGCTGCAAATGAACACGAGATGCATGCACCATGTTTTCCATTTGGCTCTACATGGATACTAAGGAATTGAACCCAGGGTCAGCAGGCTTTGCAAGCAAGAACTTTTAACTGCTAAGCCATCTCCCCAGTCCCTAAAGGTTATTTTTATATCAATGGCAGAATCAGGGTGGTCCAGAGTGAATGGGAGAATTTTTCCCCTTGGGTAGCTAATGCTCCATGCTTACTAGCTAGTACAGTGACAGGGGAACTTTGAACTTCCACCTACAAGTCAGGCCTGCTGACCAGAGCTAATATATCACTTGCCCTGGGCTGGTGGTAGTTTTCTTAGAAATTACAAAGTTCTAAGATACAACAATCAGGCTTAATAAAAGCTTTTAATAATAATACAAAGAGGAGTTAAGTTCAGTTATCACAAAATCAATCTTATTTTTATCATAGGCAACATTTCAGTGAACATTTCATGACTGCTCTGAGAGAAAAGATGAGATTTGATTGGAACTCATGCCTTCTCCAACAGTGAATATACTCTTTCTAAGAACAGAAAAGGAAGCTGACTTGTAAATCATCTGGTAAGCTTTGTCATAAGGGATTTTGGAGGTGCTTGGTATCAAGCCAAGAACCATGTGCATGTTAAGTATTGGGCTGGAGCACAAAAGTATTCCTCTTGAAGCTTATAGGGAATAATTTACAGAAGATGAAAATAAGTATTTCTTTGTAGTTGGTGTTTTTGAGGCAAGGTCTCAGTTTAGCTCAGGTTGACCTGAAACTGTGTAGCTCAGGCTGGCCTCAAACTCACAGAGATCTTCCTATCTCAGCCTCCCAAGTGCTGGGATTATAGCTGTGAGCCACCATGCATGGCTTCGAAAGTAGGACTTCTTTATGGAAATGGAAAGAAAAAATTAATGTGAACCTTGAACCCATATAGTAAATATGTATGTCCAAGTGTATACTCAGTGATGCCTTACAAAAAAAGGAATTCAGAGCTGTTTGGAGCCCTTATTAACCTACAAGACCAATTTCATGGAAGTACTTTACCTTCTTTAGAAACAACAATAAAAGCTATTTAGGGTATGTGGGTATATAACTGGTACCCCAGCACTGAGGAGGCTGAGACAGAAGATCACCGTTTGAAGTCAGCCTGTGCTGCACATCAAGACCAGGGGTTTTGTTTGTTGTTTGTTTCAAGGTAGGATCTCAATCTAGCCCAGACTGACCTGGAACTCACTCTGTAGCTCCAGGCTGGCCTTGAATTCACAGTCATCCTCCTGCCTCAGCTTCCTGAGTGTGCTGGGATGGCATGCGCCACTAAACCCAGCTTTTTGTTCCATTTTTAAATAAAACTAGGCAAGCTGCTCGTCTGACCCAATGTGGAATTTCTTATGGTTTTTATCCTCTGCCACGCATGCTTACTAGTGGAAGCTTAGGTAGCCAAGCACCCTTCACGACGTCATCTAGTTCCATCTAAGGATCCAGGGGCATGTGGAGATGGAAGAGAGCTCTGATCTGCATTTGTTTAGCACCCAACCCCCATAAAGTCCTGTTATCATCGGGAAATCATAAGAATGAGTTGCATTTCCAAGATACTCCTGATTATCTTATCTGTTTTTTTGAGAGAGAAGGGTAGTGAGAGAGCAAGGGTTAGACCATTTTTGAATTTAAAGGTGGACCAATTAAACATACAGCAAGGACCTAGGGTCTCTCTCACAATTGAACATTGAAATTGAACATTTCTAGTGATGAGGGGATTCAAAGGAGAAAGGCAAGTTTCCAAATGGACTGGGCACCAGGCACAAGGGGCCCTGGAACAATTCTGTAAGGCGGCAGAACACAAAGGAATGTAGTCTCACATTGTCTCTTCCTTTCTTCTTGATGAACTCTTCCGGCTCTGAGAAGCTGCTCTGAGAGAGCTGCTTCTAATCAGCAATGGCGCGAGCCGCACCTCTCTGCTTGCTCATCAGCAAGCTGGCTCTCCTCGTCCTTCGGCTGTTTCTCCCTGTAGGACAGTTTCCTCGGGTGTCTTCTGCAGGGCCGGTAGCTCAAGTAAAGTGAGATGGTGAGTATGCTTATTCCAAGAATGAAAATGCTGATGATGAAGATGGTGGAGAAGCTGATTCCTTCATACAGTCCTGTACAAACACAACAGACACAGAATGGGGGCATTCAAGACCCCACCCTATACCACCAAGCCCATTTCTCAGTCCCAGAGCACCTTTCTTCCCTCTGTGCTGGCACAGGAACCCCAAATCCCAGGGAGTCTCCTACCTGGGCCTGGCAGTGGTGCGGTAGTATTTACCTTGAACATTGACAGCAATGTCTTTGCTGGCAGAGCCTAGCTGGTTAGTGGCTGTGCAGCAGTAGGTACCAGTGTGGCTCTGGGTGGCCTTCAGAGGGACGTCAAGGTCAAAGATCATTCCATTCCAGGTACACACCAAGGCTGGAGCAGGGTTTCCCTCGGGGACACAGGCAAGCATCTGCTCCATTCCTTCTACCCATGTCTGGTTGCCAGGACAACCAGATTCCTCTAACCTTGGCTTGTCTGAAAAAATTAAATAAAGGAGGCAAACTTTGTGTCTTCTTCTCTCCTCAACCCAAATGCTTCTTCCTGAACTCAACAGCTTTCTTTCTCAAGGGGAATGCTATCAGCTTCCTCTATTTACTATGTCAAGGAGTCTTAGATGCAGCCTAGGGAACTTTCATGGATTCTGACTAAATGATAACACTGCTCTGTAGTGGGGTCCTGGGGCCGCATTCCCATCTTAGCTCCTCAGTGAGCAAGGGTGAATGCAGAAGCAAGGACTACCTTACTTTTCAAAAATACAAATTTTGATATGGAATTTTTGAAAATGGAAATTTTGATTATGTTCTCCCAGCCACTGGCTCTCATTCCCTTTCTGGTCTGCATTTTCCTCGTCTTGCCCCACTCACTTACCTAGGGACAAGGAAAGCTTGGCAAGCTTTTGTTTTCTTCGGAGTTATTTAATGAGTAAATAAATTACTTTAGTAATGAAGCTACTCTAGCCAAGACCTCTGGAAATGGGAAACCAACAATCCTTACGTTGACAAGGAAGATCAGGCCTCTACTCACATAAGACATGAAGCTGGATCTCTGTGGTCTTGACCAACCGCTGACCCTGTACCTCCAAAGAGGCCTCACAGGAGAAATTTCGGCCGTCATCTTCCTCCCTGGCAGTAAACAGAAGCCAGGCAGGTTCCCCAGGAGTGAGGAGGTCTGGGGTTCCCTGAAGCCGAAGAGTAGGACTAGGTGATGTCAATACATGACCCGAGCAGGTCACATTAACATCTGTCCCTGCCAGAGGGTAGGAGTCTTCTATGTCCAGAATTGGTGGAGGGAAACCTACAAAAAAAAAAAGAAAGGAAAAGTACATCGAGTGCATTTTTTCTTCTTCGTCACAACTGGCAGGCACTTCTGTACCCTTGCTGCTGGAGGCCTCCCTCTGGCAGGCAGGCAGTGAAGGGAAGACTGGAGAGCATTGCCGCTCTGTACGGGCTGAGCAGAAGGACAACAAGGTAGGCTGTGGACTTGAGAGCTTCTCTTACAACACATGCCCGTAATTTGGCTATACCTGCGCCGCAATAACAGCAAGATGTCTTACAATTTTTTAATGAGAATTAAATGGTGTGTTTTTAAAAAATATTTGTTTTACAAGGGGAGAGAGAGAGAGAGAGAGAGAGAGAGAGAGAGAGAGAGAGAGAGAGAGAGAGAGAGAG
>PVHP010014307.1:0-18910 GCA_004024765.1 Zapus hudsonius | reverse complement strand
ATGCTGAGCCATCTCTCCAGCCCTTTTGTTTGTTTTTTAATATTTTGTTTATTTACTTGCAAGCAGAGAGATATATATGAAGAGAGAGAGACAAAATATGAGAGCACCAGGGCCTCCAGCCACTGCAAACGAACTCCAATCGAATGTGTCACTTCGTGCATCTGGCTTATGAGGGTACTGGGGAATTGAACCTTGGTCCTTAGGCACTGGAGGCAAGTGTCTTAACCAATGAACCATCTCTCCAGCCCTGTTTGTTTTTGAGGTAGGGTCTCACTCTAGCCCAGGCTGACCTGGAATTCACAGGAATCCTCCTACCTCTGCCTCCCAAATGCTGGGATTAAAGGCTTGTACCATCACACCCAGCTATTCTTATAATTTTTTTTTAATTTTTTTATTGTCCATAATGAGTTACAACATTTAGTGGGCAAACAATGAGTTGTTATCCCCAATTCCCCACTGCCCTCCCCTTTTTTTTTTACTCATCTCAAAAGGTTATTCTAAACTGGGCATGGTGGCACACACCTTTAATTCCAGCACTTGGGAGGATCTCCATGAGTTTTAGGCCAGCCAGAGACTACAGTGTGAGTTCCAGGTCAGCCTGGTCTAGAGTGAGACCCTACCTCACAACCTCACAAAAGACAAACAAAAAAAAAAGTTATTCTAGAATGAAGGCTAAACACCCACAAGTTGCTTAATAAAACAGGCTGGCCTTAGGAAACCTTAGGAAACTGAGAATAAAGGCTGATAGAACTGTCACAATGCAGGTCCCTACCCTACCTGCACTTACCAGAAGGATGAAGGCTAAGGTTCACTTGAGAATGTACCTGGTGTGGTGTTTGATTCAAGTGTCCCCCATAAACTTACGTGTTCTGAATGCCTGCTCCCCAGCTGATGGCAATTTTGGAACTGGAATCTTGTTGGAGGTGTGTTGTTGGGGCGGGGCTTACGGTTGTTATAGCCAGCTTCCCCTTGCCGATGTTTGACACACCCTTTTGCTGTTTGCCACCTGATGTGACAGAGGTGATGTCTACCCTCTGTTCATGCCATTATTTTCCCTGCCACCATGGAGCTTCCCCTCGAGTCTGTAAGCCAAATTAAACCCTTTCCTCCACAATCTGCTTTTGGTCAGGTCCTTTGTGTCAGCAACAAGAAAGCGGACCACACCTGGCAAATGTCAGCAGGGATAAATATGAACAGCTGGGTCAACAACACATTACTATGCACACTTCCTATGGAAAGGAACCCATGTATGAAGGAAAGAGGCAGGTCACTTACTGTAGATATGCACTGCCTTCCTTGTTTTCTGTTCCACTGGACCCAGAGACACAGTGCAGGACAGCTCCTGATCACCAGTCTCCATGGCCCGAACAGTGGCACTGGCCCATGCCTTATCCCCCTTCCAAGAGAAGAAGGGGCTCAGATCCTGGTCTTCCAGGAACATGTGGAATATAACTTCTTTGGCTGGAAACACCCTAGCCACCTCACAGCTCACAGTTTCTGCCACTCCAACCTCCAGAAGTGAAGAGACCCAGATCTGGGGACTCTGAGAGAATTCTACCAAGTAATTAGAAAAAGAAAGAAAAGAGAAAAAGCCATGGTAAGTCATGCAGAACTCCACAATGTTAATGGGGCTCTAAGGCTCGAAGTTCTTACTCTCAAGCAAGTTCCTTTAACTGCTGAGCAATCTCTTCAGCCTGAAAGTTCTTTCTCTCTAAAGGTGAGTTAAAGTCGAGTTGTTACTCAACCTTTACCCTCTGTGGTGGTTTGCATGAAGTGCCCCATAGGTTCATGTGTTTGAATACTTGATCCCAGCAAAATGGTGCTATTTGGGAAGGTTGTGGAACCTATAGGAGGTGAAGCCTTGCTGGAGGAAACATGTCACTAGCCTGTCCCTGCTTGCTACTTTCTCTCTCTCTCTCTCTCTCTCTCTCTCTCTCTCTCTCTCTCTCTCTCTCTCTCTCTCTCTTCCTTCTCCCTCCCTCCTTCCCTCCCTCTCTCCCTCTCTCTCTCCTTCCTGTGCTGCAATGTCACGCTGGCTTCCTGTTCCTGCCATGCTCTCCCCACTCCCAAGATGGACCCTACCCTCTGGAAATGTCAACCAAATTAAACATATTTCCTTTCATAAGCTGCAGTCACCCTTACTCCTAAGCCCTATAGAAACTTATTATCAAAAGCCAAAAGATGAGCAAAATGAGCTGGGCTTCCTTGGTACCTAGACTCTGACTCACCAAAGATCCGGAGCACCTTGATGGCTGAGCTGCCATGAAAGAGGCCTCCCCCTTGTGAACTCA
This sequence comes from Zapus hudsonius, assembly GCA_004024765.1. NCBI lineage: Eukaryota > Metazoa > Chordata > Mammalia > Rodentia > Dipodidae > Zapus > Zapus hudsonius. The sequence continues at coordinate 16,619 of PVHP010014307.1, read as the reverse complement.
AATCCAGTTCGGCACGGCAGGAGAAATTGCTCCTGTCGTTCTCCCGCTGGGCTCTGACACTGATGGTGGCCTCGGCTCTATGGGATACCACAGCTAGGCTCACAAAGCTCTTTCTGTGTAGTTCTTGGTCACCTTGAAGCAGGGTTAGTGTGAGGTTCTTCAGGGGTGCCACACTGGGCACATGGCACCTCACTGTAAAAGTTTCATCCATGGCTACCCATGTGGGCTGCAGCTCCAGGATCACCTGCTCTGGTGGCTCTTAAAGACAAAAAGGCAAGGCTTGCTGAGAGCTATCCACTATAGACCGAAACAGCTTAGGACAACACTTGACACCCGTCCTAGATGTAATGTTAGCCTTTTGGATCACCTTCTGCCTATCAAAGGTAGCTAGAGGCATAGCTAAGAAATGTGACAACTGCCAGGCATAGTGGTACATGACTTTAATCCCAGCACCTGGGAGGCTGAAGTAGGAGGATTACTATGAGTTTGAATCCAACTTGAGCTATAGAGTGAGTTCCAGGTCAGCCTGGGCTAGAGTGAGACTCTGCTTCTAAACAAAACAAACAAACAAGCAAAACCCAGAAATGTGACAACTTTTCCCATGCTTTGACTGCCACTGCCTAGAAATCCCACTTATTCTTATGGCCCCATCTTTGCCAGTGCAAGATGCCCCATAGAAGGAACCCTTCACCTGCCTTAACACCTCCAAACTTACCCGCTGTGCAGGCTTGAGAGATCATGGAATTCTCTAGCCATCCCAGCACAAAGACCCTTTCTCCAACCCCTATTCTTGAATTGGGAGTGAGAACTGGTAATGAGTCGGTCAGAACTACTTTTACACTTTTCTGATAACTAACTAGCTAGCTTTATTAGCATGTTTGCTATATTTGAATATATTCTTGAGCACCTATGGGCTGATAATGTAAAACCCAGAAGAAAGTCTACACAAAGGGAAATAAAAGCAACTGGCCTGATCTAGAATCATGACACTATGACAGGAGTCTTTATTGAGTACTCTAATTTTCTCCACTATGAGAAACCTCTGCCTAGTTCTTAACTAAATAAGACATATTCCTGCTTCTCCATTCCTCTCTTCCTCCCCAGCCCTCCACTTCACTCACGATACACAGTGATGTCAAGACGTGTGTCCTTTTGGATTCCTGCACAAGAGTAGAAGCACTGCAGGACAGAGTTCTCTGTGACATCCTCCAGGAGAAACTCCTTCCACTGAGGCCCTCTGCCCACCTCGGTTTTCTTTAAGAAGGTCTCAATTCCACTGGGTCCTGGGTCTGGGCAGGTAGTACTGCAGTTGACCATTAGCGACTGTCCAAACTCCACCAGGGCCTGATTTGGCCAAATAGAAACTTCAAATATCTCTTTTGTGGTCCCTGAAATGATACACACGTGCCAAAACCTCTGGTGAGGATCATGAAACCCAGACTAAATCCAGAGTCTATTCTGTCTAGTTTAGGTTGGAGAACAGGAAACTGATCTGAATAAAAAGGTTCAAGGAATTGAAAAGAAAAGACCTTTACAGCAAGTGAGAGTTCTGATTCCACTAACAATCCTTTTACTCATCTTCTTTCATGGAGTCTTGATTTCGCCACAGAATCTATGGTTTTGCTAAAAATCACACAGAATACTTGTAAAGCTAAAGATTCCTACCGAGCCTCAGACTGATTACCAACCTGTGCAGGCAGGATCTGGAACCATGGTAGGGGCTAAAACAAGCCTCTTGGGAACCCTTCTACACACCACATTGTGAGATTTAATGGCCTAAAGGAGGCTCCTGTGTTCACTTCTTTCCCATGGATTTTCTATTACTTCTTAGATGCTTTTGGATGTCATTTACAAGTTTAGTCTGTGTAGGGTTTGGTACCCTTGGGATTTGGGGTTGTTTCATTTTGTTTTGGTCTTTTTGTGATCCCCAAACACTGCCTAAGACACAGGCCCTTGCACTTGCAAGACAAACACTCGAGCACTGAGCCAAATTCCCAGCACTTGTGTTATGTCTTGGATCTTAAATGTCCTCAGAGGCCCATATGCTAAAACTTGTTGACAGCCTGTGGTACTACTGGTAGGTGGTTGGACCTTTCCAAGGTAGGGACTAGTGTAGAGAAGTGAAGGATACTGGGGAACCCTAGCACCTCCTTCCTTTGCTTCCTGACCACCATGAAGTGAGGAGCGTTGAGTGTCCCATGCTCCTGCCATGATGTTCTGCCTCCCCAGAGGCCTGAGCACAATGTGGCCACACACCCAAAGACTGCAATCTGTGAAAAACCAACCCAAAATGAACCTTTATCCTTTTGATTTTCTCAGGTATTTTGCCCCAGTGACAGAAAGCTAACTCAGTTTGGGAAATCTCAGGTGCAGTAAGAGAAATTATCAGATAGATTTTACATACCTGATGTAAGTGAGGAGCACAATCTCTAAAGGGCTTCCTTGCAGGTCCCCTTTAGCTATTTCATGACCTGCTGTAACTCCAGAGTTCCTTTCTTGTCATTAGAGGAACTAGCTCCTTGCTAATGATCTATGGGGCTTTGTTGTAGGGCTGGGCTATAGCTCAGTGGTAGAGTACTTGCTAAGCATATGAAGACAAGGCCCTGGGTTTGATCCCTAGTAACACACACACACACACAACCTTATTATAGTCAAGACAAAGTACAGCAACAAAGAAGAAAAGTATTTTTGAAAGGAGAAAGACACAGGACAGTCATGGTACAGCAGAGAGCTAAGCAGGGAAGGCATTGTTCCTAAGGAGAGTTCTGGTGTCCAGTTATGAGCAAGATATACATACCTAAGGAGCTTGTGTCCTTGTGATCCAAAAATAGGACTCTCCTCTGCCTTGGATCCCCCCATACCCTTCCTAACTGATCAGTCCTTCATGTCCTGGCTCATTCTAGCTAAAAAAAAAATAAATAAATAAAATAAAAAAACTTTCCCAAATAGTCTCACCTGGACAAGGGATCAAAGTCAGTAGGGTCCAGACACCAAAAAGAAGGGAGTCCATCCTTGGGTGAAAGGCCAGAAGCTGGAGAAAAAGAAAAGAGAAGTAGTGATGATGCACTCCTGTAATCCCAGCACCTAGGGGTAAGAGGAGGAGGACCAGGAGTTCAAGGTCAACCTCAGCTACATAGTAGGAGGCCAGCCTAGGTTATAAGAGACTGTGTCAAACAAAAAAATGTAGGAAATTCTTTCTTTGGTATTTAAGCCAGCCTCTTTCCTGACACCTCATATAGCCTGCAGAAATTATAGCAAGAATATCAGAAGTATGCAGGGAGGCGGGGCATGGTGTCGTACCCCTTTAATCCCAGCACTCGGAAGGCAGAGGTAGGAGGATTGCTGTGAGTTCAAGGCCACCCTGAGACTATAGTGAATTCCAGGTAAGCCTGGACTAGAGCGAGACCCTACCTCGAAAAACAAACAAACAAAAAAAGTGTGCAGGGGCTGCGGAAATGGCTCAGTGGTTAAAGGCACTTGCCAAGCAAAGCCTGCGGGCCAATTCCCCAGCACCTGCATAGAGCCAGTTTGCCATTCATTTGCTGTGGCAACAGACCCTGACATGTATGTGTGTGCATGCATGTACACACACACACACACACAAAATAAATAAATAAATAAAAAGAGTATTAGTAGTGTGAATACACACATACATTCACATCATAAACACACACCCCAAACCCCATTCAAACAAAACAAAAACTATCCAGATTCATTTCTTCTAAGAAAAGTTTTTCTTTCCTTTTTAAAAAAATATATTTTATTTTATCCAGGCATGATGTGCACACCTTTAATCCCAGCACTCAGGAGGCAGAGGTAGGAGAATCACCATGAATTGGAGGCCTCCCTTAGACTACATAGTGAATTCAGGTCAGCCTGTGTAAGACCTTACCTTGAAAACAAAGCAAAACAAATATATATATATATTTGAAAGGAGACAGAAAGAACCAGAGAGAAAGAGAGAGAGAGAGAATGAGTGAATATGGGCATGTCAGGGCCTCCTGCCACTGCAAACAAACTCCAGACATGTGAATCACTCTATGCATCTGGCTTTGAACGGGTAACCCAGGTCATCAGGCTTTGCAAGCAAGTGTCTTTAACTGCTGAGCCTTTTCTTCAGCCCCTTTCCTTTTTATAACGCATGTGTGTGTAGGTGTGTGCGTGCATATGTATGCGCATGCCTATGGAGGTGAGGACAATCTTGGATGTCATTCCTCTGGAACACCTTCCTCCTTTTTTGAGGCAGGGTCTCTCATTGGCCACTTAAGCTAGACTGGCTAGCAGGGAGCTCCTGAGATCTGCCTATCTCCACCTCCCCAGCATTGGGATTGCAAGCACTTGCACCACTGTGCCTGGAATTTTTTAAATTATTAAGTTATGGGCTGGAGAGATGGCTCAGCAGTTAAGGCACTTGCCTCCAGCGCCTAAGGCCCGGGGTTCAATTCCCCAGGACCCACATAAGCCAGGCCCACAAAGTGATGGCCCTGGTGCATTCTCTCTCTCTCTCTCTCTCTCTCTCTCTCTCTCTCTCTCTCTCTCTCTCTCTCTCTCTCTCTGTCTCTCTCTCTGCTTGAAAATGAATAAATAAAATATTTTTAAAAACCAAGCTGTTTAAAAAGATTATTAAGTTATAATTATTCAGAAGTCAGGAGAGGGGGTTGGGGCCAAGGTGGTAGTCGGGATCGTTGAAGGACATCGGCCGCGGAATCTGTCTTGCACAAAGATTTAAATCATGGCAAGTGCAGAATCTGATGCCCAGTTCCAGTTCACTGGTATTAAAAAGTATTTCAACTCTTACACTCTCACGGGGAGAATGAATTGTGTTCTGGCCACATATGGAGGCACTGCTTTGATGGTCTTATACTTCAAGTTAAGGTCTAAAAAAACCCAGCTGTGAAAGCAACATAAATGGATTTGAAAATGTCTCACTTCATCTGTTAAGTTCCCCTGCCTGGAGAAGCTAATGTCAATTCATCATGTAATACTCAACTTGTACAATAAATTATAAACCTGGGGGAAAAAAAAGAAGTCAGGAGAGGGAAGTCTGTGGGCCAAGGAAGGGGGAAGAGGTGCACCCACGTGGTCTGAGAGCCCAGGTGGTGAACCCGGAAGAAACACCTTAAGGAGAAAGTACAGAGAACTGGTAAGCCCATGTGGGAGTAGGGGTCAGGGGCTTTCTCCTGGTGACTGAGACAAGAGGGGGCTCAACAGAACCTTCAGGTTCAGGAGTCTGTGCTGGCCAGCCAAGAAGAGATCCACTTGCCTTCCCCTGGTGTACCTTATAACCTCCTGGTGGTGGTTCCTGTCTCCTGCCTTGGGGAGCCAGAGAGACAGCTGACTGCTCTGGGCTCAGCCTGGCACTTTTACATAGGTCCTGGGGATTGGATTCAGGGCAGGCTTGCAAGGCAAGCACCTTACCAGCTGAGCTATCTCCCCAGACCTTTTTTATTCTCTTCATCCTGAGGATCCAACCTGCACATCAGGCACGCTAGACAAATGCTGTGCCACTGAGCTACCTTTCCAACCTGAAAGAAGCTCTTTGATGTGCACAACAAGCATCAAAATTGTGACTTCAAAGTGAATGCTATTTTTCAAAATAACCACTTTAGGAGGCTAAGAGCCTATTACAGTGTGACACTATTATTCAAAGTTCTGTTGAAAATGACTAAGGATGTATGGCTCTTAAGCAATGCAAGAAAAATCTATCTCTTATTAAAGTGTCCTTTTCTTTGAGGAAAAAAAATGATACTACTTGGTCACTTTAGTTACCAGACTTAGCTCTAGTGACATACCTCTTTCCTAGGAATATCTGTTATCATTGAGGATTTTCTTTTTTTTTTTTTTTATTATTTCACCTATTCATTTTCAAGCAGAGAGAAATACAGAGAGAGAGAGAGAGAGAGAGAGAGAGAGAGAGAGAGAGAGAGAGAGAGAGAACACCAGGGCCACCACCTTGTGGGTCTGGCCCATGTGGGTCCTGGGGAATTGAACTGGGGCCCCAGGCACTGGAGGCAAGTGCCTCAACCGCTGAGCCATCTCTCCAGCCCTCATTGAGGATTTTCTAAACAAAGCACCTAGGCTCTGAAAGAAATTAGGAAGTTTAAACGCATGAGTTTTGAGTGACAACTCCAGTGGGGAAAGTACCGTGACCCCAGAAGGACTGCTTGTCCTCCCACGGGCCTCTGCCAAGGACTGCCAAGCACCCACAAGGCCAAGCGCCTAGTAAGACGGGGAAAACACACTCTGTCCTGTGACATAGGAATTCCTAGAAGTTTAGTAGGAAAGAAAACTGGAAAAAAAAGCCACAAAAAACCCTCTGCTAAAGGCTATTTAAAGGGGGGCGGGTAAGGCTGGGAATGTGGCTCAGTGATAGTGCTTGCTCAGTATGCACCAGACTTTGGCTTTGATCTCCAGCACCACAGCAAGAAAGTAGGGGCAGTTCTAAATATTTTGTATACCTTATGTAAGATTTAGAGAATATTGTTTGGGCTGAAGAGATGGTTTGGTTTGTGCTTCCTGGACAAGCATGAGGGCCCCAAGGGGCCTGAGACCACCCAAATTCAAATCTCCAAAACTCATATAAAAAGCTGGGCATGGCCACACATGTCTATATCCCCAGTCCTATGGGGAGCAGACTAAAGAATCACTGGGGTTTATGAATGACAAGGTCTGGAATCAGTAAGACTCTGTCACAAGGAAAGCAAAGGCAGTGAGTGATGGAGGGGTGCACCTGATGTTCTCCTCCAGCTACCACAGGTGAGCCCACAGGCACCACATCAGCACATACACAGCGTACACCACACATTATACATGCACATGCATGTGCATGGGCGTACACACACACACACAAACACACACAAGAAAATATCAAATGTTTATTTAAGTGACATAGAAAAAGCAGAGAAAAAATGGTTTTCCTACTGCTTGAAAAATACATGACATTCACTTAACTGGGTATTTTGAGTTTTTGTTGTTGTTTGGGTTTTTTTTTTTTTTTTCATGCTGGGGATTGGACCCAGGCTTTACTCATAAGAAGCCAACATGCTACCATTGAACTGCAATCCCCAGCTCATACTGTATAACTAGAAAATATATCAGCTACATTAATTTGCACATTGTATTAACCTCTGAAGCCCTTGAGAGTAACGTGTTCTCATAACACCTGCTCCAGGACGAAAGTACTCTACAGTCTACATCTTAATTCAATGGCTCACAATCATTTCTTGTCTAATACTTTCTAATATATAGTAAACATATGCTATATTCCAGGAGCTGGATGGGATGCTTTACTTTATCATATATCAACCCTATGATTAACAGTCCCACACACACACACTTATACAGATGAGCACATGAAGAGCAAGAGAGAAGTTAATTTTCCCCAGATCACACAACTAATAGAAGCCAGGATTCAAACCTAAAGATCTTGATTGCAGTCTAATGTTCAAATCTTCACCCCTCTGTACTTTTCATGAATCCGGCCTATTTGTGCTTTGATGGGATCATAATGTCACAAACAATTCCCCAGAGGTTAATCTGAGACCTCCTTCTTTTGACTTCTACCTTAGCTCTCTGATGCTACCTTCTGCTGAAAAATCTGACCTTGCTGTGAATTTATCTCATGACTATGTTCTGCTTCTTAGAGTCTTGACTAAAAAGACCTCTCTTCTGATGATTAGAAGACAATTTGGAGCCGGGCGTGGTGGCGCACGCCTTTAATCCCAGCACTCGGGAGGCAGAGGTAGGAGGATCTCCGTGAGTTCAAGGCCACCCTGAGACTACATAGTGAATTCCAGGTCAGCCTGGACTAGAGCGAGACCCTACCTCGAAAAACCAAAAAAAAAAAAAAAAGACAATTTGGTTGGTTTTACCTTGTAGCTACTACTAGTACATATCTATGCCCCTAAGTAGGCACAGAAGACAAGAGGTAGGCTGGGAGTAGAGGGGTTTTTCTGTTCATATTCATAAACTGACTTTTTTTGAGACTAGGTCTTATTCTGTAGCCCAGGCTGATCTGGAACTAAAATATGTAGCCAAAATTAGCCTTGAACTCAATCCTCCTGTGATTAAAAGCATGTGCCACCCTGCCAAGCTCCCTGACACACACTTTTGTTTTGTTTTTTATGCTGGTTCATGCCCTCCCACCTGCTCACGGGGCTAACCCCTCACTTTGCTTTCAAGTAGTACGCATGGCCAGGTTCAGAAACATGATGTTTTTACATTCACTTTGTTAAGGAGAAATAAGGCAATATCTCTAAGGGGAAACTATTTTTTAAGATGTTTACATTCCTCTGGTTTCTTCTGTAAACTTTTTTTTTTTCAGATCCTACATGGTATCCTGGAGCCCAAGCTGGCCTTGAACTTGATATGTAACTCAGGTTAGTCCTGAAGTTCTAATCCTCCTACCTCCATCTCCAAGTGCTGGGATTACAGGAGTATACCACCAAGCCCAACTAGGGTTAAAATATTTGAAAGCCTGGCCCACACTCCAGCCCCTGGGAGAGTGGTTGTAGATGGCAATAAGGAGAGAGGAGTGAACGCTAATGTGCTGAGGACTGTTCTGGCTGCATTGTGTGCATCCAAGTTTGGGGTTCTCACCTTCCATTTATGTTCAATGGCTTCTTGAACTTTCTTATAAATAGAAGTCAGATTCCACACTGTCTCTTCTCCCTGCCTGGGATTCACCTCCCTTCTCCCAACACTGAACAGTGTTCATCTCTGAAGTGCGGTTTAACCATATCTCGTGCAGTCACTGGCACCCACATGCTCAATGATGTCACTGCATCGTCCTCTAGCATTGACACTTGCTAGCCCTGTGCTTATTACCAAGGAAAAACCTAAACAAAGCCTCTACCTTTTCACTTGCTCTTAGTTGACTTAAAAATCACTGATTTGGCCCGGCATGGCGGTGCACACCTTTAATCCCAGCACTTGAGAGGATGAGGTAGGAGGATCGCTGTGAGCTCAAGGCCAGATGGAGACTACTACTTTGAAAACCAAGCAAACAAACAAAAAAAAATCACTAATTAGGTCACACAACTTAGCAGTACATTATTAGCCTCCCACTAGCTTTGCTATAGATAGCAGCTCTGTGCAGGTTGAGAATGGTTTCCTGGGTTACTCCTCAGCACCTTGAAGACTGTTTCTGCTAAAGACACTCTTTGTTCCTGCCTTGGATTGGTGGCTAAAATAGATGGAAAGGACTGGCATTTCTATCTTTTGCTGCCTTAACTTTTGGGTCAGATTTCTACTCAGCTTTGCATGTAGACATGCTGATCATTTGAAGGGTGTTTGTTTGGTTGGTTGGTTGGTTGGTTGGTTTTTCCAGGTAGGGTCTCTCTCTCTAGCCCACACTGACCTGGAATTCACTATGTAGTCTCAGGGTGGTCTCAAACTCACAGCAATCCTCCTACCTCTGCCTCCCAAGCACAGGGATTAAAGATGATTTTCTTCTTTTTAAGTTGTGTGTGTGTGTGTGTGTGTGTGTACACATGCTGTGGGTATGGAGGTCAGAGGACAACTTCTTTGAGACAGGGTCTCTCGCTGCTGCAAATAAACTGCCACACTGCAACAAGTGTAAGACTCACTGGCCTGTGAGCTTGGGATTCTCCTGGCTCCACCTCAAATGGTTGGGCCCATTGGGATCGCAGATGCACGGGACACTTTGCATCTGTGTGTAAGTGGGTGCTGAGGAACTGAATCCTGGCTGCAGGCTTTGTGAGCAAGCACCTCTGAATCTGAGCTCTCTTCCCAGCCTGGGGGTTGATTTTCAATCACAGCTTCCACATCTTGACTCTTTGGCCACTGAATACAGCCATCTCGAGTTTCTGGCCTTAAGAGAGTGAGTGCGCAGGAGAACTGGAATTTTTCTATATTTCACAATCAATGTGTCTCTCCCCTGGACTGTAAGCACCTTGAGGGCAGGGCCCCTTGCCCTCTGATCTCCCCACGGATGGATCCCAGGTGCCTAGAACAGTTCTAGGCTGTCGGGAATTGTGAATGGACGAGCTAGATAGAAATATAAGCATCGCCAGGCCTGGTGACACACGGGAGGCAGAGGTGGGAGGTTCGTCGTGAGTTCAAGGCCAGCCTGAGACTATGTAGTGAATTCGAGCTCAGCCTGGGCTAGAGCGAGACCCTACCTCGGGAAAAAAAAAAAGGATAATAATCATAAAATAAAAAATAGTAGTATGGAAAAATCTTTGCTGGTGTGCACCTCACGGGTTCCAGCCCACTCAAGGGCGTGTCGACGCGCTACAGATTCCACCCGAGGCCGAGGCCGGGATGGACGGGACATAAACCCAGTCGACGCAGGCAAGACCGCCGTCCTCACCGAGCCGGGCTGTGTGCTCGTCTTCGGCCGGGCCGGGCCCTCTGCTCGCCGCCCGTCCCTCGCTCCTCGCCGCTCGCTCCTCGCCGCCCGCGCGTCGTCCACCGGCCCACGCGCTTCGCAACCGCCGCGCGCTCACACCGTTGAGTCCGACCAGGAGGGGGCGCTCCTGCCCGGATGATTTGCCTAATCTGCCTAGAAACTCATGACGTCAGCCCTAACGCCCAGCAGGATTGGCTGAGGCAAGAGGAGCGAACCAAGAGGTTTAAATGACATTCGGAAGGGGGCGCGGGGAAAGGAAGGTGGACTTGACTCAAGTTACGAAACCTGGAGTAATGGTGCACGCCGGTAAACCCCGCCCCTGGGGCACCCGAGAAAAAGGTGGCGGTAGGAGGGTCAGGAATTCATGACCAGCTTCGGCTAACATAGAGAATTCGAGGCCAGCCCGAGCTTCTTGAAACCCTGTTTTCAAAAGCCAAACTAGCCGGGCGTGGTGGCGCAGCCTTTAATCCCAGCACTCGGGAGGCAGAGGTAGGAGGATCGCCGTGAGTTCGAGGCCTGAGACTCCATAGTGAATTCCAGGTCAGCCTGAGCTACAGCGAGACCCGACCTCGAAAAACCAAAGAAAAAAGCAAAACTAAAGACGAGGGGGCTGGAGAGATGGCTCAGCGGTTAAGGCGCTTCCCTGCAAAGCCTCACGACCCGAATTCGGTTCCCCAGGACCCACGGAGAGCCAGGCGCGCACAGTGGTGCATGTGTCTGGAATCCCTTTTGTGCCCATCCTCTCTCTGCTTGCAAATCAATAAAACTATTAAAAAAAACTAATAATGATGGGGAGGATGTTACTGCTAAATGAAAACACACAGAAGATGGAGACTGCCGCGCATGACGTCTTTGTCAGGGAAACCAGCGTCCTCGCCTCCCCCCTCGCGATTCCTCTTGCAGCTCGGGTAGCGCAGGGACTGGCGCTTTTCCTGACCCAGGTCCTTGGTTTCTTCCTCGGTCCAAATTCCTACTGTGCTTCTCTCAGCTTTGCACCAGCGATGCTGGGAAACAGATCGGAGGAGGCCTGGGGGCTGTAGAGATGGCCCAGCGCAAGGCCCTGCAAGGCTTGCTGGGGAGAGGCCCCAGTATTATGTAAACGCCAGATGCACAGAGTGGCGGGTGTCTAGAGTTTTCCCTCAATTAAAATAAAATTAACCGGGCGTGATGGCTCACGCCTTTAATCCCAGCACTCAGGAAGCAGAGGTAGGAGGATCACCATGAGTTCAAGGCCACCCTGAGACTACAGAGTGAATTCCAGGTCAGCCTGGGCTAGAGCGAGACCCTACCTTGAAAAAACAAAAAAATAAAAATAAAAAAATAAAAATAAAAATAAAGAGGGTGTTGCATCTTTTCACCCTGGACTCCTTTCAACCTGGACTTCTTTCAACCTCCTAAGCCTCAAGGGTTCCTTCTCCAAATATTTTTATTTGTTAATTTGTTTGCAAGCAGAGAGAGAGAGAGAATCTAGCCATTGCAAATTAACTCTAGATGCATGTGCCACTTTGTGCATCTGGCTTTACGTGGGTACTGGAGAATTGAACCCCGGGTTGTTAGGCAAGCACCTCAACCACTGAGCCATCTCTCCAACCTCCAAATACTTTTGCCTTGAGCTCAAATCGGGCTGTTCTCATCTGGAATCATTTTGGGATCTTGGACTCTCCCTCAGCTCTTCTATAAGCCATGTGCTAAGGCCAGTTCCTTGCAATGAAATTTGAGGATTTGAAGATGCTTCTCCAAAAAAAAAAAAAAAAAGAAGAAGAAGAAAGAAAGAAAGAAAGAGAAAGGGCTGGAGAGATGGCTCAGTGGTTAAGGCACTTGCCTCCAGTGCCTAAGGCCCTGGGTTCAATTCCTCAGAACCCATATAAACCAGACCCACAAGCTGGTGGCCCTGGTGTTCTATCTATCTATCTATCTATCTATCTATCTATCTATCTATCTATCTATCTATCTCTATCTCTGCTTGAAAATGAATAAATAAAATATTTTTAAAAATAAAAATATACAAAAAGAAAAAGAAAAAAAAAAGTTGTGAGCCAGATGTGGTGGTGCATGCCTGTATAATCCCAGCATTGGCTGAGACATGAGGTTAACCATGAGGCCAGCCTAGGCTACATAAATTCTATCTCCAAAAAAAAGAAAAAGAAAAAAAGAATCAATGAATGAATGAGTGAATGGAGGGAGGAAGGGAAGAAGGAATGAAAGGGAGCCTAAGTGAAGTGATACTCACATGTAATCTCAGCATTCAGGAGGTAGAGCAGAAGGATTGATATAAATTTGAGTCCAGCCTGAAACTACATAGTGAAACCATGTCTCAAAAAGGTTAAAAAAGCCGGGCGTGGTGGCTAACGCCTTTAATCCCAGCACTAGGGAGGCAGAGGTAGGAGGATCCCCTTGAGTTCAAGGCTACCCTGAGACTACATAGTTAATTCCAGGACAACCTGGACTAGAGCAAGACCCTACCTTGAAAAACCAAAAAAAAAAAAAAAAAAAAAAAACAAACAAAAAAAAAGTTTAAAAAAAGGTTTTGTAATTATTTTTTTAATATTTTATTTATTCATTTTCAAGCAGAGAGATACAGAGAGAGAGAGAGAGAGCACCGGGGCCACCACCTTGTGGGTCTGGCTTATGTGGGTCCTGGGGAATTGAACCCAGAGCCTTAGGCACTAGAGGAAAATGCCTTAACCGCTGAGCCAACTCTCCAGCCCTGTAATTATTTTTATAAAGGAGTCTCTTGGTAAGTCTTGATAGTCTCTGCCTGACCCACTTCTCTATGAAACAAATACTTATTGGAAAAGTCATTCCTTCTAATCGCTCTGGGAAAGGTGGTCAAGGTTGTGTAGCTGGGTTGTAGAGGCAGCTAGTTTAAATTTATTTATTTGCAAGCAGAGACAGATAGAAGAGAGACAGACTGAGAGAATGGGTACACCAGGGCCTGCAGCCACTGCAAACAGACTCCAGACACATGCGCTACTTTGTGCATCTGGGTTTACGTGGCTACTGGGGAATCAAATTCGTGTCATTAGGTTTTGTAGCCTTAACCACCAAGCAATCTCGCCAGTCTGAAGCAGCTAGTTTAAACCTGACAAAATCAACAGAAACCCCAGCTAGAAAGTCATCTGTTTTGAAGCCTCATCTCTCTGATTCACATGATTTCAGGGTTTCCCAAATCTGAGACTTTCTTAGTCCCTCATGAATCTCTATTCCCTGGACCACTAGTATCTGATTTAGAACATGGATTGTTTGTAGAAGTTGAAGGATTATCAGGAACTGGGGACATGTCTCTGTGGTTAAAGGCACTTGCTTGCAAAAGTCTGTTGGCCTGGGTTTGATTCCCCAGTACCCAGGTAAAGCCAGATGCACAAAGTGGTGCATGCCTCTGGAGTTTATTTGCAATGGCACAAGGCCCTGGTGCACCCACCTCCCTCTCAAAATGAATGAGTGGATGAATGAGTGAATTACTTAAGGTTAACTAGAATGTGAGAAACAGATAGCCAGGGCCATAGTGGTATCATCTGTAACCCCAGAGCTCAGCAAGCTGAGGCTGAAAGAGCATAAATTCCTGCTCCACTTGGGCTACACAGAGGCCTTATCCCCCTCCTAAAGAAAACAGAATGTTAAAAATCAGGTGTTCAGTGTATAGACAGCCTTGGCCAGCTCTCAGAATCAAGGTGAGAATAAGGTCTGGGCTAAAAGAGTAAATAGAAAAAAAAAACCCAAGAATCCAAGTGGAAGGTCATAGATTATTTAGTCCAACACATTGAGAAGTTAAGCTCAAGGATTTGGAGCTTAACTGTGAAGGTTAAACTGGCTTCACCTTTCTGTCCTACCGTGTTAATTGCTCATTAAGACTGGGAACAAAATTCTGGGGTGGGAAATGGAGTTAGCTTTTTTTTTTTTCTTTTGGTTTTTCAAGGTAGGGTCTCGCTCTAGCCCAGGCTGACCTGGAATTCACTATGTAGTCTCAGGCTGGCCTTGAACTCACAGCAATCCTCCTACCTCTGCCTCCCGAGTGCCTGGCTTGGAGTTAGCTTTTGTCAGTTATTTCCTAAATGGTTCTCACCCTTTGAAGGTCACACTTGGAGGGGGTTGCTGATGGAGACTGAGTCCCAAACAAAAGGCACAGCACATATGTTGAGTATTCTTTTATTTTTCAATTATTTTTACTATATTCAAGTACAGAGAGAGAGAGAGAGATGCAGAGAGGCAGAGATGATAGGCACGCCAGGGCCTCTAGCCTCTGCAAACTCCGTATGCATGTGCCACTCTGTGCACCCAGCTTCCCTTTGGTACTGGGGAATCAAACCTGAGTCATTAGGTTTGGTAGCCAAGTGCCTTAACTGCGGAGCTCTCTCTCCAGCCTGATATGTTGGGTGTTCTTTTTAAATGTGTTATTAAGCTATAATTATGAATTATTAAGCGGAAGCAAGTAGAGAAGCTTAGATTAAGACACAGGGCTACGCTTTCCCACCCCACCCAGCCAGGCTGCAGGGTGAGGGTAGGGGCTAAACTCATGTGGATCCAAGCTGCAAGAATAAGAGCCAAGAGACTCACACCTAGGGTCTCCAGAAGAAACGAGCATACTGAGTATTCTTACAGAGACTTGGACTGAGTGCTAAGAAAAAGACAGAAGACAGCTACAAAGTAACAAAGGTGGTTAGGGGCTGGGGATGGGGTGTCATGGAAAATTCCATAGGCAGTGAGGGAAACTGACACTCACAGAGCAAAGAATTGAGGAAGAGAACATACTGAGTATATATTGAGTACTAACTTACTTTCTTCCAAATATGGCTTTAGTTGGCACACAACAGACAACAGGACAATGCTCCTGCCTCAGGGAAACTATAATTCCTGAGTGTGGTGGTATGTGCCTTTGATCCCAACACTTGGGAGGCAGAGGTAGGAGGATTGCTATGAGTTCAAGGCCAGCCCAGGCTACAGAGTAAATTCCAGGTCAGCCTGTGATAGAGTGAGACCCTGCCTCAGAAAATAAAACAGCAGGCTGGAGAGACAGCTCGGTGGTTAAGGCGCTTGTGTGCAAAGCCCAAGTATTCTTAGATTCCCCAGTATCCACATAAAGCCAGATGCACAAGGTGGTGCATGCATCTGGAGTTTGTTTGCAGTGGCTAGAGGCCCTGGTGCACCCTGTGTCTCTCTGCTTGCAAATAAATAAATATTTTAAAAGACGACGAAAAGGAGGAGGAGGAGGAGAAAGAGGAATAAACTGGGGTGTTGTGGCACACACCTTTAATCCTAGCACTTGGGAGGCAGAGGTAGGAGAATAACTGTGAGCTTGAGGCCAGCCTAAGACTACATAGTGAATTCCCAGGGTGAGACCCTACCTTATAAACAATAATAATAATAATAATAATAATAATAATAATAATAATAAAAGTAGGAATGGAGAAGCTCCTCCCTCTCCACAGAGCTCCTGAGATGTCTCTGAGAACCCAAAGGACTGTGGTTTAAACTTCACTGCAGAAAATAATGGAAGGCACATGGGTACATGGAAAGAAGTGTTCTGATCCGTTGTCTTGGGATCAAACTGCTGGGGAGGATTGAGTAGGATGGCCAGGTGGCAGGGAAGCCAGTGGGCTGGGGAAGGGAAGGCATGCTGAGGACCTGACTTAATAATGTGGGTAGCAGAATGGATCCAAGAAAGATTTTGGGGGTAAAACCAACAGAACACAGTAATTAAGAATGAGGGGAGGGCTGGAGAGATGTGGTAGTTTGAATAATGTCCCCCAAAAGAATTAAGGATTTATTAAAATTATTAATTGTTTCCAGGCTTCTGGCTGGAGGAAGTGCCACTTTGGCCTAGCCTCCTGGGGACTGACCCTTTCTAATTTGGACGTAAAATACTAAGGATAGATATGCAAAAGAGCCAGAACCCTGGTCTGGAGATCTGCATTTTGTGAATCACGGTATGTTACAGGGTGCTTGCTTGGTGATGGTGCTGGACTTCTGTCTCTGTCTCTGATTAGATCTGTGAAAAGGGGCCAGCCTTTTTTCCCCTGGGTCTGATACCTCAATAAATACTTTTCCTCCCCATAATCGTGCAGGCTTTGGAGATTCATCCCAGTGGCATGTGGCTGACTACGACAAGAGATGACTCAGCGGTTGAGACCCTTGCCTCCAGTGCCTAATTCAATTCCCCAGTACTCACATATGCCAGACCCACAAAATGGTGGCCCTGGTGCTCTCTCTCTCTCTCTCTCTCTCTCTCTCTCTCTCTCTCTCTCTCTCT
>PVHP010014306.1:0-39359 GCA_004024765.1 Zapus hudsonius | reverse complement strand
AAGATACCAAGCACTCCTAATTTTTGCCTAAGGAAGTTGGATAGCCCCACCATTTGTTTAAAAGTCATAACTATTTTCTTCCGAGGACTAGAGGATGTGAGGGACATGGTTAGATTTCTTTTAGGAACTAAACATATTAGAAGTAACCTGCAGAATCAATACCAATTACGTGCAAGCAAGGGCTGAAAAACCACTGAAGCTCTTCAGTGTGCACACAGGCATATGGCTTAAAACAAAGAAAATACTGACGGGAAACTCTCACAAGCTAGAAGAAGACAAAGCCAAGTTCCTTTCCATTTATTTTGATATTTGTATATTAATTTGTAACACCCCATAGTCGCTATATATTTTAGAGGAAAATAAAAACAGCAGCAAGTAATTCAATAGAATTGCACTGATTCAATAGAATTGCACTGATTCGATGGCACGTGCTGTTGTCCCAGGTGTATGGGGATGGCTTATCTACATAAACCAGCGAGCCTTCCATTCAATACCCAGACATTCTGCGTGCCAACCCTGTGTTTCATGTCTCAAGATTCTATTTAGCAGGCATTCGCTTTGAGGAGCTTGGTGAAGCCTTCAGAGGTTTAACAGTGGAGTTCCTCTTTTACTGCATGCACTGAATTAATGCCTTTCAAAGTCCTGGGATTTTTAAGCTTATGTTTCAGATGAAGCTATGACAAAGGCGTGTATTTCTTCCTTTCTCACTGACCTCCCTCCAGTGGAAGAGATGGGCATGTGTCTGTATCATGGGGACCAAAATCCCAAGTCTCCATCCAGCTTTAGTAGATAAGTCCTGAAAAGTTCTAAACCTCACTAGCACATTCAAATCTATGGCAAATGTGTGTGAGAGAGTGTAACTTGAGGTGGAAGAATTCTAACTACTGTAAAATTCCCTTGTAGTTTTCAGCCCTACTTGCTAGGCATATGAGATAATATGGAGCAACGTCTATTATTAAATCTCCTGCCAGAAGGAAAGAGTTTGGGTATGTCAGTATCATCAACGTGACGATCATAAAAGATGCATTTAAGTCTCCAGGAGCACTGTGTGCCTGGACCTCAGCTCTACCAATGACTCTCAACCCTTGGGAGAATCATCTTAAAACATGGTGTCCCTTCTTCCCTGTCTCCTTCTTCTTACTTATTTTCAATCTCAGGGCCTTAAATTATTAGCCCAGAAGTAAAAGAGGTAAATGACCAGCCACACAGTATCTGAACAAAGTGAGAGGTCTGAGGAATTGCCTTTTTTTTGGTGGGGGAGATCAGAGTAAAGGGAAGTATGTCTCCTGGTCCTTAGGCATTTCCTGGGATGGGAAAGAAGAAGAGAATTTTGATGAAGGTAAACTCAGGAAGGATCAGATAAAGGTTATAGTAAGGTAAATAATTTGAAAGAGTGGACAAAATGTTACAAAACTCATTTAGTGCACATTGTACTGAGGGAAAGTGTTACTTGACTAAAGTCTAATGTTTTCTAAACATAGTAATTTACCCAATTTTGATTTATTAAAAAAACTAAAATATTGACAATCAATAGTTGCACTTTTATCATTTCAGTAAAAATTATTCTTGCTTCAATTTCATATGCTCAGTTGTTAAGAAAATTGATAAGGCAACAAGTTGATTTGTATCTGTCTCTGTGGGTTTCTGCAGTTATAGATGTCCTCAGCAGGGCTTCAATGAGTGTTCTAGGTGGCATTAGGTTGGTTGCTAATGAAATATTGATCCAATAGTTTATTGAGACAAGTCTTTCTGCTCTACTTAGAGGTGACTTATTTTCTATTATAATTGCATCTAACACTTTTCTTCATGACTTAAATTGATATAGTTGGGTAGAACTTGAAGAAAGTCTATGAGAGGCATGAACACAATAAGCTATTATTTCAAAAGTATATTTTATGTGGAGAAACCAGGTTTACCATTACTCAGAAAGAAGCTCTGAAATGTGATGGGTATTCTTTAATAACTTTTAAAGCAAATATTGTAAGAGGGAATAAGATTTTTGTTGGGATGCAACAAGTAATGAAACCATGTATTCTCCCTGTGCACACACAGGAATCCTGTATTTTATAAGGTGTCGACAATCCTTAGAGTTGGAAAGATATGCTAACGATCAGGAGGAAGATGTAACCATTGAACCAGTAGTTGAACTCTGACTCTGAGCTGTAGGGACCCTCTGGACTGAGGAAGCCAAGGAAAGTGTTCTGGAGAAATGATATTGTACTGAGAGTAGTATAGAAAATAGGAGAAGAAAAATCTAGAGAAAGCCAAGTTTAGACACATCCTTGAGGTGGCCATCTTGACTTCAGTTGATGGCTTTTGAACAGGAGTACCAGGTGGTGATGTGTGAACAGAACCTACAAGCATCAAAGCTTTACAAGCTGATATCCATAAAGCGTGCTGTATGTCATGGGCACATTTAGATAAAAACAAAAGCTAAGGCATGTGTTAACAGGAATATGAAAGAGCTAATTGGATCTTTTGCCTGAGCATTTTGATAGAAACACTGCAGGAATTCTACTTAGTTAAAGGATAACTTTGAACTTTGTGATGCCATAATCCTTAGTTTTATTTTTCTACAACTAAGAATTCATTATTCTGGTGCTTTAATGGGAACAATATCAGAATTCTGTGTCCAACCTGATGTCATTTTCACTTAGCCATCCCTTTAAAGGCTAAGTTGATCGTGATGATGAATTCCCACTTAATTTACAGTTTAATATTAGATAGAGAATGAAAACTAAAAAGCCATCTCACATACTGTAGAAATGTTTCCCAGACATATCAAATTTGATGACTGTAAACCCTGTAAACCAGCCATTGGCTGTCTATTTCTGAATACTTTACCATAGCTATCACTGACACTTCAAATCCAAATCCCAAGCAGACAGGGAACTCTGGGGACAAATGTAAATTGGAATTTTTCCTAAAGTCCTACAGTTAAAAATATATCTGCAGAAAATTCATTTTTCATATCTATATTGAAAAGGTAGACATATTTCCCATTACAGTTGAATTTAGTAAATGCAGTTGATGATTATTAAATTATTAATTTATTAAATTAACTATTATTAAATTCCTATTAAATGGAGATATCCTTTAAGTTTAAAAAAAATGAATGTATTTTAGGAGCTGAAGTCCTTGCTGGTAATAACTTTAATAATTACTTTCCTATTGATGAATGATATCCTGGTGACTAAAATTTGTGTTTGCCCATCACCAATGAACAAGTGGATGGATGAAAGACTTCTCACAAGATTGTGGGAATCCCTCCATAGTCTCATGGTCTTGCCTGAATAAGTATAAATCATACGTGCTAAAGATAGAGTACTTAGCATGTGTGAATCCTGACACATAGAAGATCCTTTGTCCAATAAATTAATAGCTTTACTTTAAATATAGTAAACCATTAGATTTGTTAAACAAATTGGATTTTAAAACTTCACAGTTGATACTCTTTGTATTGGATGAAGGCAGATGAAGAAAGTTTTGCAGGAGAACTGGAAGATGTTGTTTACCTTTGAATTTTTTTGTCTCCCAAAGCTTGTAGAGTGAACTCTGGGGATCTTAAAACAAAAATAAGAATACATAAGTAAGAAAGTGCTTATAATGAACCAATGTCCTCACAAAACCCAAGTTGGTGAAAAGAAAATGAATCAGAAAAGATTGGGGAGGAGTGGTTCTTACCAATTTTCCTTCTAGCCAAAAGAAGTCACCAAATACCTCATTGGATTAAGTTCATGGTCAATCAAAGGCATATTTCAATAGTTGTAGAAACCCTCCTAGTAAAGAGGAGAGTTAAATTCCCTTAAAGAAAACTCATTTGGCCCACTGTGGCAGCTCGTAAGCCAGGCCAGAACGTAAGCCTCCCACAGGATAGAGAAATTTCTAGGATTCCTGTCTCATGTCTACCCCGCCCCCAAAAAAATAATAAACCCAGCTCTCATATAAAAGATAATAAGAATCACTTATGAGTGACCATAGCCCAGGAACAAAAATACTATAATCCACTATGCTAACAGTTTCATGAAGTTTAGATAGTAACAAGACAAAAGAAGTCATCAATCAGAGCACTTTTCAAATAGAAGGGTAGGTGGGTTACAGTGGAGAGACTTCTCTGCTGTAGGTCTCTCATGCTATCTGATGACATCCTAGCTTTCAGGTGGTGGAAGTCAGTGACCTGTCAATACCTTCTGGAAGAATTTATCTAACACAAAAATGTTAGGAGAAACACAGACGTGGGCATTAAGTGGCTAGTTCGAGAGCTCACGAGAACACAACATTGTCCCAAAGGACAACAATCCGACTCTGAAATCACAGAAGTTCTGATCAGTCAGGCCTCCTTGTAGAATCTTCGATGCAGGTGCAGCTTTTTTGCGGGAGCCTTAGTTCGTAAGTGTGGCACAGTTTTATTTTCTGTTCCTGCAATCAGTCACACTCTTACTCCACATAATAGTGTCGATGTCTAGTAAGGGATGCATCTCTTCTTCTATAGGCCGGAGTCAAGAACCCTTAATCATCCTGGGAATTCCAGGTAGTAGGCTACAAGAACAGTAGCAGAATTTCAGAGGGGGAAAAATCCTCTGTATTCAACAATTGTGATATAGCAGAAGTGAAGTCAATGTTCCAGAAAGTTCTTCCAAAACAAGGGCAGTTGTCTGTGGAAGATGTAACCATAGCAGTACTGTGTAAACCTGCACTTTGATCCTTAAGATTCAGGACTGGAAAAAGTGGAGAAAATACCATAAGCAGCATGCAGAGCTGGAAGAGCTTGCTAAAAAGAAATGACAGAATGGAAAATAACCCACTGACATAACAACATTATGGGCACACCATACCTTGCGTGCTACTCGATAAAAACTCGAAAATATTTTGCATCTGTGTGTTAAAGCCGTATTTGTTAATAAAACTGGATATTTTTATCAATAACTTAAAACTCCCAAAACTAACCCAGGCTCAGAAGGACAAATGCTACATGTTCTCACTCAGGTGTAGATTCTAACTCAGAATAATTTGTTTTGTAGATTGCAGTAAGCATTGTTAGTACCAGTAAGGAACCTAGAATGAGGTTTGGAGACAAAAAAAGTGGGGAGGGGTTCCAGGAGGGGATAATAGGCAAATTGAGGGACAAAATATGAGAACTGAATGGGGACAATGGAAAGGAAGAAATCCTGTGTCAAGAAATGGGGACAGCCAGTATTCTCCCTAGGTCTTTGAATGCAAGTAGATGGCATGAACAATTCCGTACACACACACACACACATACATACATACACCACTCATCACACATACCACACCACATACCTGCTATACACAGATATACATACACCAAATGCCTAAGATAGAGGATACAGTCTAGTTTTAGGAAAAGTATTTACTTGGACTTTTTATATCATAAATAAAGGTTTTAATAAAAAACACAGGGAAGTCTTTTCCCTTATTTTTTATGGTTTCTAGTGTAAGCTATATCTTCAAGACAGGTGTTTCACACAGGAGAAAAAAAGTGCTGTATTTAAAAAAAATAATAATTTCTTGGCTCAAATGACTAAGGAAGGAAAAGTAAAAACAACAAAAAGACAAAATATGTGTGCATGTCATATACTTTAGTCATGAAATTGTGCTTCTATGGAACAGTGCTAAGTATACAAATGATTTCTAGAGTTTCAACTCATTTCCTGGAGTTACAGAATGTGGGCATTGAAACCCTAAGTTCACCCAGGTTTCAGGAAGAAAAAGAAGAAGCCAGGTTGAAAAGCGGGCTACCTTGTTTCCTAGCTGTGGAGTGCTTGGGCATTTCATTTAAAAATCCCTTCAATCCCCTCGTTTGTAAAATGACTAGTGCCAAAAAGTTATGGGCATCATATAATAAATGGTGTCTTAATTTGATGAAATGCATGAAGGCAATATACACAGAGAACATGTCAGAACAGCTGGTATGTCATAAGCTGTGAGCACATTTTTGGGGGGCTGATGCTCACTTGCTGCGTGACTCTGGGTGGGGCGAGGTCCCAGACAGAAAAGCATCTCTCTCCTCACAGTCACACACGGATGCTCTGACTCCTGCGGATGCCATCTTGGACACATTTTGTGAAAGAATAATTCACATATTAAATCTCCTACTAGTCATAAGTTTTAATATAAAAAGAATCACGCCCAGTGATGCCCAGTTGGAGTAGTCAGAGGACTTGAGTCCCACTGTATCAAACAGCACCGTGTGGGCACAACATTCCCTGCACAGGGAGTCGGTACTGTGTTCAGCACTCAGATGGACACAAGGTTGTTTATCATTTTTCTCATGACTTTAATATGTTCTGATTTCACACCAATCACAACACCATATGGCAAGTTCCTTAGTTCCCTGAAAATAATTTACTGAATGAGGCTTTAATGTGTCCAAGTGACCAAACTCTTTCTGCTGAATTCTTCTCAAGGTTTCTTGAGGACGTCAGAACATAATGGAGTTTTGTTTCAGGTGGCTCCTTACCAACTGGTTAGGAAATTGGATCAGCTGGAGTGAAGAACAGATGGGGCCAAGCAGCAGATGGAGGCCCTGGGAAGAATATGCAGACTCACTCTGGCAAAATCAATCATGCCACGGAAGTGCGCTTCGGTTTGGTTAAAGAAAATGAACTGAAGTAGACAATTGAATTACTAGGACATAAATATGGGCTCACACTTCAGAAGGCCTCTTGATTAAATGTCAATAAGACAGATGAGCTAATGATGCAAAATTAGAAGTCTTAAAATGGCAGGTCTGTCAATGTTGATTGTAGCTCTCTTTATTTAGTGCTTACTATGTGCCAAGAGTTTCCAATACATATCTCTTTCCATCCTCACAAACTCCCTCCTAGGAGGACCATTGTTCCATGTTACAAATGGTAACGCTGAAAGTGTTAATTAAATGAATGGATCTCAGGACTCTAGGTAACAGAACCAGGGAGTTGTACTTGACTCTCAGGGAACAAACAGTCTACCTGAACCATGGCTACTCTAATCTGTAAACTTCCCTGGTCAAATAATGTGCACACAAAAAATTAGAGGAGCAAATGATTGTCTTTAGTAATCTCAAGGTCCTTTCTGTAGACCTGGAACAGATCTCTGATAGTTGGAGTTAGCTCTGGGGCACCTGTCATATCACACTTCTTATGGGAAATGTGGAGCAGCTGGGGAAGTCATAAGGCTGCTCCCAGTGAAGCAGACGGTCATCAGTACCACACACATGGCTATGGTGACTCACACAAAATCCTTGTAAATGTCTTGTGTTCGCTTTCCTTCTGTAAAATCTTGGATAATCCTGAAGCCATATTGATCAAGAAGAGGTATTCCAAAGCAACCTTAAATCCAAAGGGTGTTAGATACCCTTCATTAGAGAATCTCTCTGATGGACATTGCTTCAACAAAAATGTGAATCTAAGATTATGGAGACTTGGAAGGCCCACCATTTATTTAAATAATTTATAAACAGAAATCTTTAACTCCCTACCACTCTATAGGTTGTAAAGTCCAAGAAGAAGGTGCCGTGAGATTCATTGTTTGGTGAGGGGCAGTTTCCTGCTATACAGATGATGCACCTTCTAGCTGTGTCCTCACATGGTGAAGGAAAAAAGAAGATTCTCTAAGGTCTTTTTTGCATGCATATATGTAGTGGATTGCGTATGTGTGTGTGTGTCTTCATATTTGTGAGGGGACATTGGGTGTGCAAATGCACAAACGTACACATGCAGGTGGCGACTTGATGTCAGGTGTTTCCTTCAGTCACTTTCTGCCTTGTTTTCTTACTGAAGCCAGAGCTCAGCAATTCTGCTAAACTACCTGCCAACAGGACCCAGGGATCCTCCTGTCTCGGCCTCCCCAGCTATGGGATTCGGTGCAACTGTCATTGACATGGGCCCTGGGAATCTGAACTTTGTGTGCATGCTCACACAGCAAGCACTTTACTAAGTCATCTCCCAGGCCCCTGGGGGCCTTTTATAAAATCATTAGCCCCTATTAATCTCCCCAAATCCACGTCTACTAATTCTTTGGTGGTTGTTTGAACACACAAATGTGGTCATGAAAAAATAACCACCTCTTTGTACCCCATTTCCTCAGAAGTATGGGCAAGCTGTGAAGAGAATCATTCCAGCCCAAAGAGTTTTTCTGCTCTCACTTTGGAGCAAAAATGGGAAATAAAAAGTTGTCATTAATTGATTACCTAATATCTGCCAGGCACTGGGCAGACCCTCTAATAGGTTGGAGAGAAAAAAGAAATAGGTTTAAGTGACAGATGGAAACACATCTGCCAGGCACTATGCTCATTATGTGTTTCTTCCTCTCCGACAACATTAACTCATATTAGCAAGCTCCTCTTGGCTGTTAGGCTGTTAGGTTTTCTGCTCGGCCCAATGTTCAAGAGGCAGGTTCAAGGTAAGAAGAGACCTCCTTTTTAGAGAAACACAGGAGAAATGAACAACATATCTGCTTTAATAAATAAGCTTCTTTTTCTGCCTTATTTTCCTCAAGCTAAACAAATTTTTACCAATCCTAATATCAAAGCTTTGCTCCCACACATGGATATCACAAGAATCTTTGACCCTTCAAGAAGGTAGAAGAAGCTTTATTAAGTAGGGGAGTGAATTATCTCCCAGATGTAACTAAACCTGGTAATATTGGTACAACAAATGTCTGTTGAGGGCAAACTCTATGCATTATACATTGTAGGCGTTAAATTAGCTCCCACAGATCAGCAACAAAATGCCTCAAAATAGGATTATGAATCTGCAATGCATACATTTCAGTTTAAGGGAAAAAAATCTATGGTGGGATACAGATTTATATGCTACAAACTGTGCTTTAAAACACATGAAACCTTATCAAAGAAGCAAAGCAGACTTGAATGAATCTCTCACTCAGTAGTGTTCACACCATCATATTTCTGGATGTTGGATGCATCTTGGGCTCAAGGACATCCCACAGATGCTTTCAGGTGGTTCTGCTCATGGCCGCAGGAATGTCCAGCCTGCAGGTTACAGGCCAGCACAGTGCAAGGAGCTCACCAAGATAACAGTGGACCATTCTGGTCATCTAGGGGCCAATGCTTCACCATATGTTTATTAGAATGTTGGAAAAAGGAATATAAAGAAGTCCAATTCTAAGCCATTGCCAAGTGGCTTAAGAACTCTGCACCAAAGCATTTGTGCTGTTGCAGAGATTAGTTTAAGAACTGTTGTATAACTTTGTCCTTTAGTAGCATAGACATATGTATTTAAATTTTGTTTTAAAAAAAGAGACATTAGGCAATCAGCCACGACAAATTCTTATCAGTCCACCTTGCAGGACCAGATCTGAGAAAAAAAAAGGAAAGTGTTAATTACTGAGTCAAAAAAAAATGATTCTAATAATCAAACTCTAAATGGATAAAAGACTCTGAAATAAAATATCTTTACCAATTTTGATTTTATATGTGTGAAATTAGTGGCAAAATTGTATGTATAATCAAATCTAAATGAGTTTGTTCAATGAGTATAAAATCTTCAGGTGATAAACATGTATGGAAACAGTAATTAAGTGATCTATGTCTTTATTTTCCTGCCATGAAAGAATCACAACTGTCCCTGGGAGACAGCCTGTTAACCAGAACAGCCTGTATAACTCCAGTGAGTCGGGCCAGCATGGAAGCCAGCAGACGGGGACTCTCAGGCTGGTTCAATAATGAAGCCAAGTGACCTTGAGCAAGTCACTTCCTCTCTCTAGCCTTGGAGCTATGCTGGGTGAATTCTGGGTATGGGAGAACCTTTGCATAAGGAGGCAAGCTGAATGAGCATAGGCAATAGAACCTGCTCTGGACATTCCAAAGAAAGGAGACTTAATGAAGAGCCTCTAGCAAAAGTGATGGGAACACCAGTCACTGGCATCAAGAAACTGGTCTCTTAGCTTGGATTAGACATTGCTTTTGCTCCCCACAAGTCAAGGATTGGAGGACACTTCGCCTAAAGGTCATGGCTACCTGCAGTGATCATGGATGAACTTCCAGAGGATAGTAATAATTTTGCATATCTACAAACCACTCACCTGCATAGATCTCTTTTCACCTTTAAGGACTCGTCCCGGGCTTCCTATTGGTAGAATCAAAAATGGAACTCTGTGGGCATGGGACCCTGGGAACCTGGTTCCCAGGCTTCCAGCCCTGTGCTGTGGGAAAGAGTACAGAAGAAAGTGGGGTGTTCTGACTGTAACAGGCAAATGCCTGGCTCTTCGACAATGAAGCAAGGGACTAGGGAGGCGGGAGGCGGAGGCAGGAGTCCTGGAGAAGCAGGAGGCCGTCGGAAAGATGCATGAAAGCAAGGATGGAAAGATTAGGTATCTTGCTTTTTCTTTACTATCACGTTGATGTCATCTATAAATCAAGTCTCCCCACCTTGTCAACTATCTCTCATGCTTTCTTTCCCTGGCTTTCCTGACACAGGGAATAATACACCTGCCTCCGCATAGTGCAAGAATAATGGTTTTCTGGTGGAAGCCCCACGAATCAGCCTACATACTGAATATGTTATATTGTTTGAGAGCTTGGCTAAATTTTTCCATAACTGCTTTAAAAGTGATTTCCATTTAGAGCTAGGTGGAACAAATCCCTGCTGTTGGCTAAATCTCCTTTTTCTTTTCTATGGGCAGGATCTCATAAAAAGGACTATTGGTCTTTTGTACTCTTCTGTGATGCATTTTGTGTTGGGCTCCATGAAAGAAGCTATCTAAAAATACATCGAGTGTTGTAAAAATATCCTCGTAATTCCACCAGAATTCAACTTTTTAATAGCTGTCTTTCTTCTCCCTTTATGTCTCCTTTTCAATTATTTCTTTCCCTTTGGTAGACTGCCAGGTTCTTGTTTCTGGGACTTTCATAGATACCTATATCGACTAAATAGATCCATCTCCCTCCTTTGAGGTCCTCATTAAACTCCAGCAGAGTTGGGTAACTGGGTGACCTCCAACCCCAGATGCACAGAGCGAGATTCTCTTTCAACAGAAAGCTCTGCATCGCCAGTTGAATCACATAGGTGAGGTTCTATTTTTATGACATATAAATGTAATGGGCCTCCTCCATCCCCTCTTTTCGGATCTGTACATATGCCCAGCTTAATCACAATACTGATCACAAGTTAGTAGGCATGTTGGCTGGCCCTAGAGCCTGTTGGACTTGTTGAGGAGCAGCTACATTGCACAGAGCTGATTGTTTTCATTAGAGGCCAGCTGAATCGGAAACTTCTTTCTTTTTACAGTATTTTTCTAATTAATTTTATTTCATTTATATTTTAAAGGACATAATTTTCACCTCTTTTACTCACTAGTCCAGACACCATCCAGATGTGAAACTATCTCATTTGATTAAAAAAAAATTCTGCACAATTGCTTGAGTATCAGAATAAATATTTTTAGAAGCTGGCCATGGTGGAACATGTATTTGATTCCAGTACTTGGGATGTGACATGAATTTGAGGGCAGCTTGGGGCTACAGAGTGAGTTA
The DNA here is from genome assembly GCA_004024765.1 of Zapus hudsonius. Taxonomy (NCBI): domain Eukaryota; kingdom Metazoa; phylum Chordata; class Mammalia; order Rodentia; family Dipodidae; genus Zapus; species Zapus hudsonius. The sequence goes on along the minus strand of PVHP010014306.1, from coordinate 27,862 downwards.
CAGGTCATGCTGCACTATAGTGAGACCTGAACTCAAGAAACAGCAAAAAAATACATTATTATATAAAAGTGCTTCCTATTTGTTATAAAATATGGCATCAGTCAGTGACATATACATCTATATCATATATGTCATATTCTAATGCCCATATGGGTCAAATAAAAAAACTAAATTAAAACAATTAAATTAAAATTAAAAGCCCATGTAGATCAAATAAACACCCTCATGGGCTTTTAAATTACTCATAGTAAATTACATTTGCCTTTCAAAATCTGATAGTTTTTTCACTCCTTGGACAAAGTTAATTTTGCAAATCTTAGCCTCTCTATTTTTTAAAATTAATACCTTTATTATGAATAATATGAGCAATTCTTGTGAAGGTGTCCCCATTTCCCTACTCTCTGTCCCCTACCCACCCCACCCAGTGTCCCTCCTTGGTGTGCATTCTGGATCTGTCCATAGGATAGGGGGTTATGAACTGCACCAGAGGGACCTAGTTTTTTTTTTCTTCCCCTTTTGTGTGGTGTAGCTGAGTGAGACAATGTCTCTGGATATTCTCCCCCACAATGGCTCTTACATTCTATCCGCCCCCTCTTCTGCTCAGTTCCCTGAGTCATAGTGGGTGAGTTTTGAGTCTGCTTTTTTGTTGAGATCTTAAGTATCTCTGGATCTTTGTCCTGAGTTGTGATGGGTATCGTTGGTGTCTGTCTCCATTGACCTTTCATGGGTTTTCAGACTTGCTGTGGTGACTGGTCTCCTGTTTGTCTCGTCACTTTCTTATAGGATTCATTTCGGCCCTCTGTGAAGGCCCAGTGGTGGATATCTCCAGTCAGGATGTCAGCCATCATCCAATGTCTTGTTGGTGGAATCGAGTTGTTCCTGGCTCTCTCACTGCCTTCTGAAAAATACAAACTGAATCTCCATTAGAGAGTGAGATCAATATAGGTTAAATGAGACAAGCATTCCTATTTTGGCAAGACTCTAATGGGTGTAGCCTCTTTGTCAGAAACTTCTTTAGTCTCTCAGTTTTCTCATATTTGCTTCTAACCAATTTGCATATCTAAAACTGCAAGTGTCAAATAAGGACTAATACCTTCTTTGAAATAAACGTTACTAGTGCTGGGGAGATGACTTACAGGATCAAGCACTGCTGAGCTAGCGTGAATACCTGAGTTCAGTGCCCTAGTACCTGTAGTACTTATCTAAAGCCTGAACCTGTAGTACTTTTGTCTTTAATCCCCGACACCTACTGCAAGAAGGGAGGTGGTGACCACAAAAGTATCCCCAGAGGCTCACAGACCACCCAGAGCTGGTCTCCTTGGGATCTGCCTCTCTGCTGGCTTCTGTCCTTCATCACACTGAAAGTGTAGGCTAGTGCAATAATGTTTATTTCTGTTTGCTGTCTTGGTGTGTGTGTGTGTAAGTGTGTAAGCCCTAAGACAAGCTCAGGTGTTGTTCCTCAGGAATGCTTCCCAGCTCCTTAGACCGAGTCTCTCATTAGTCCGGAGATCATTCAAACTGGCCATTGAGCCCTGAGATCCTCCTGCGGCCACCTCCTAGTGCTCGGATTACAGGTTCATGTCATCAAGCCCAGCAGTTTTTATATGGATTTTGCTTGTGAGGTAAGCACTTTATCTGAGCCAGTGACTCCTGAGCTGAGTCTTGGGTGCAAAGTAGGAGAAAGAAGACAAGTAGAGGCATCAACTCTGGTTGAGGGCAGAAGTTCCAACCCCTTTAGTTTAGATAGATTCTTTCTTTGTTGTGGTGAGCTATGCTGAATGTCCTAGAATTTTCTCAGAATCCCTGAGCTCTGTCTATGAGATTCCAGTGTGACAAGCAAAATGCTACCCAGCATTCCCAAAAGCCCCCAAAAGGGCACCATCGTCCCTGTGAGAGCCACTGGTCAGGAGCTCGGTAGGGAGCCTGTTCACATAGATGGTGCTGAGCAGCAACCCAAGCATAAGTCCATGCACCTCTATGGGGGAGCACTCATAGCTACAGAGGTGAGTGCTCATCAGGAGTGGAGCACTCAGGGAATTGTGTCCCATCAGGAGAGTTTGAAACCTCCTTCAAGGATTTGAAGTAGGAAAGGTGCGTGGGCCAATGGGTAACTCTGGTCCCAGGTGAATTGACAAGTTCAGTGGAGCAGAGAAGTCACTGGGACAAGCAGAATGGAATCCAGGAGACTTGTTAAAGTGTGGGCATTAAGGAAAAAGAAAGACACAAGGATGTTCATACCAAGCCTTGCAGGCTTCTCCTGAATGGTATCTTGATTCTGAGTATTGAGATGTGGTTTTCTAAACACTCTCCAACACGCACTTGGAAAGCAACCCACACAACTATGAGAAATAAATCATCAGAAGATTGAATTCAAAATAAAAATGAACTGTGTATTTCTCTCAATCATGACACAGGTGAACTCATGGTACCTTAAATAATAAAAACATAAAAATAGTACAACCTAAGGCTTCAAATTCATTTAGTTCTTCAGCAAAGATTTCTTGAACAATCTTCAAAAATGCTGGTTATAGAAGTAATGAGTATAATAGAAGACATTGGTAAACACCACACACACACACACACACACACACACACACACACACACTGCCAGGAAATGTGTAGACAAGAAAGGCCAATTGAAGAACCAAGGACAGTTTTGTTGCATGATTGTTCAGAAAATTGTCTCATTTCTCTGCTTTACTCCCTGAGTCTATATAATAATAATAGCAAAAAGTCATATGTCTGAATTTTTAAAAAGAAAAACTGGCTCTTTGACAATAGTGAGGGAAGTAATCGCCAACAGTTGAATGAATTTTAACATTTGCAGGACTTCTGTTTTCATTCAGGCATTTTCAGTATACAAGGCAACTCCTTTATGTAAAAGCTGACTTGATAAAATGTCCTGAACACCTGCAGTGAGGGAAGCAAGCTGGAGACCAAGTTCTCAGTCATAAGGAGATGCCCCAACTATCAGCGCTGTGCCCTGTGCAGAGGCCGCGATGGACTCAAGCAGAGCCTAACTTCTCAGACTTTGTTTTGCCAAGAATTCTCCAGAAACAATTATGCAAGGTTCCTTACAGGCCTTGTCTCTGCACATCAGGGGCACAGGTGTGGAGGTTCTGTTTGTCAGGAACCTCAGTGATAAGCGGAGGGCTTGAGCAAGTCCCCAGCAGAAGGAATTCAAATCTAAGCAATGATGTTTCCAGGCTGCTGGGCTTTTGAAGACACAAGGATATACTTATTTATAGGTATATAAGCAGCAGAATTTCTGTGTTGATAAATTCTGTTGCTAGGTGGTGTCTCAATGGTTAAAGGTCCTTTCTTGCAAAGCCTGAATTCTCCAGCTTCAAGTCTCAGTACCTGCATAAAGCCAGATGCACAAAGTGGTAAGTCTGGAGTCTGCAGGGGCAAAAGGCCCTGCAGTGCACACATTCTCTCTCTCTCTCTCTCTCTCTCTCTCTCTCTCTCTCTCTCTCTCTCTCTCTCTCTCTCTCTCTCTCTCTCTCTCTCTCTCTCTCTCTCCAAATAAATAAAAATATTTTAAAGGCTATTTTTAAATATTTGGCTTCCTTCCTAATCCAAAAGATGTATGGACTCTAAGAAATCTATTTAACAGATTATTTCCAGTTGTAAGCCAAAAGGCAATTCATGAATTCAACATGTAAATACACTTCTCATATTAATTTAATTTACTTACAATTAGTTCATTGATATAACTAAAATAAAACATTTTCACTTCACATGCATCACACCTGTGGTTAGTATCTTTTTTAAAAAATATTTTATTTATTCATTTTCAAAGACAGAGAGAGAGAGAGAGAGAGAGAAAGAGCACCAGGGCCACCACCTTGTGGGTCTGGCTTGTGTGGGTCCTGGGGAATTGAACCCTGGGCCTTAGGCACTGGAGGCAAGTGCCTTAACCGCTGAGCAATCTCTCCAGCCCATGTGGTTAGTATCTTATATGTATTATATATTTTAGATACAAACCCATAAGAAATAAACACAAGGTTATTCATATTTTATAAGCAAGTTAATATCAGTGTGATGTAATTGATTAAAAGTTATATAGGTAGTAATTGTTAACCTTGATATTAAAGAAGATGACCTCTATTCTTCATGAAGAACAAGACAATATGAGCAATTATTTATAGATTAACCCATTTTAATAAAGGTAATTTGTTATAATATATGGGAAACGTAGTATAATCAACTCTGATATAAACAGAATATATATTTCCATGTATTTGACATTATCAGTGCTACTTTAATAACTTCTGAGAATATATTCACTCAGCAGTAAGAACAAGGGGAACATAATTTTAACAATTTTAAAAATAGTTTCTACTTATGTAAGTATATTTTAGTCCATTTCAAGTAATATTTTCTGCTGAAGATTTGGCTTGTGTGTCTTCCAAAAGGCAGAGTATTTCCCAAAATATTTTCAAATTACAGAAACAGAGAAAGCATACAGATCAAGTAACCAAACATTCATAGACTTTAAAGCTCATGATTCATACACAAAAGATCAAGCCTTTAATAAATAACTGCATTGTGTCAATTCAGAGAAATCTTAATTTTGTTTGTATTTCAAAAGCAGTTCAATTGCCGTCAAAGCATCCTTTCCATGCGCATGGCAGAGACTCCATTCACCCCTCTTGCCAGGCGCTAGCAAGGTCTAGCAAAGTGTATTAAATCAGGATGATAATTGTTCAGGAAATTTTCCCCTAGAAGTTGAGTAAATGTGATTGGCTGAATGTATCATTGAGATTCTACGGGAGGAATAGCATAAAACAACCCCATTCTGCTGCCGTTTTATAGCTTGGGTTTCTGGACAGTGACCATTAGCAGAATAGAGTGGTATCGTTATGACAATCTGCACAGATGAAAATATCTCAAAGCCAACAGTACATTTTCATCAAGCAAATGACCATGTGTTTCAATAAACACAATTATGAATGTTAATATACCAACAGATTGAGTCATTTGATTGCTTACCATCATTGTTTATAGAAGAACAAATTAAGCATCTTGGAGGTAACACAAATGCAGGCGTTTAGAACAGATTCTTGCTATGACTCTTCTCTCTTTTTTAAGACTGTGTTGGGGTGTTCAGCATAGAGCTCAGTGATAGATTGCTCACCTGGTGCGTGCAAGCATGTGGGTTTCATCCCCAGCACCCCCCCCCAATCAAATAAATGATTGTATTTCTGACTGTCCCCTTCTGAGACTATATGATCATTAAATAAATATCCTGTGCAGTGTTCAGTATAGGGCTGGTGTGGTTAACGTGAGAATCAGTCTTTATTTGGATAAGGGTCCACAGGAAAGTTAACTGTCTTACAGAATCCTCCGTGCAAATTGCCACTCATATCTGTCCTGTTCCATCAGTTCCTGAGCTGAGCAAGCTCCAGCCCTACACCCCTAGAGATAGGACAGGACCTCAGTCAAATAGCCACCCCTTTCTGCCATCATCAGCGTTCTGACCATGTCATCACCAAGATACTCTCATCGCTTTCACTTGAGCCCATGTATGATGAGCCTCAGAATAGACAAGTGGATAAAATGGACATAAACCAAAGAAATGGGAGCACCAACAGGTGACATTTTTGTCATCTAATTGTCAACTTAATTATTAGGTATCATTTGGGAAGATCTATTTTAAGGGAAAACATCACATGTTAAGATCATCCAAAATTAATCCTATTATTGGCACAAAGCAGTGTTTCCATTTTGAACAACCTTTTCACAAAAAAATTCAAAAATAATAAATGACATTTCTCTGGCTTTTTAAAATATCATACAGAAAGCAATTTGAATTTTTTTCTTAAAATTTATCCTCAAGATCAAAGGATCAATCATAATTTTGGCCATAGCATGGCTACAAATGTAAATAGTAGAAAAACTCCTTAGAGTTTCTTGGAAAAGTACATATGGCAAATTGTCTTTTCAGTTGTCAGAGTAATGTGATTATGTGCACAATCATGATCTACAGGCTGGTATCATGTGGCAGAACTTCCTAGAGTGTTCATTAGTGGTTCACTAATTAATATATCTGAGAGGAATTCCCCATCTTTGTTTCAGACCCAGTCGTTACCATTTACCCAGTCGTTACCATTTAAGAATTTCCATCCTCCACTCTTCCATCTTACAGACAAAAATTATAGAGGAGTTAAAGAATGAGAAATCTTCTGCATCGTTTAAACAATATATTAGGGTGTTGTGAACAATTCTGGTTCCCTGATTTAACAGCATGATTACACAGAAAAAAATGCATACTGCACGTCCATCTCCAGAACTCTTATTAGTGTTACTGCTGAACATTCTTCCAGATCCATAGAAATTTCAGACATATGGAAGTTTCAGTGCTTGAATGTTAAGATTAAGTTGACTATTGAGAAGTTTTTCTCCTGGTTCACATTTTTAGCCTGAGAACTTCTGTTTTCCCTTATTCTTCAACATGCATCTATTGCTCAATGAGGCATTAAAAAAATAGTTTTATTTATTTGAGGCAGAGAAAAAGAGGAAAACACAGAAAGAAAGAAAGTATGGGCACACTAGGGCTCTTGCCACTGCAAATGAACTCCTTGGTGCATCTGGCTTTACATGGGTACTGAGGAATTGAACCCAGGGGTCAGGCTTTGCAACAAGAACCCTTAATGTCTCAGCCATCTCTCCAGCCTGGAAGCATTTTCAGAATGATGGCTTTAAAATCTTTGCCAGATAACGCTAATGTCGGTCACTTCAGAGTTGTCATCTACTGATTTTCCTTTTGTCATCCGCAATGAGATCTTTCTGTTCTTGGTGTGAGTGATTTTTGTAATTAACCCTAGCCATGTGGGATCTACTGAAACCAAGCTGTATATCTGTGCTGTCAGCCTTTCTGGGCTCTTAGCTTTCTTTCTTGTCCTTCCCCTCTGTTGTCTTTAGATCCTTGATGCTGGGATGAACATCCAAATCAACCATAGATATGCAATGTTCCATCTCTGGTGGAAGAACCTAGCTCCCATTCATAAATCCAAGCAGAGGGAGAGAAACCACCACAAGCCATCAAACACCAAGAAAAGCAAACTGCAGGGACCCAAGGAGGACTCAGACCTCTCTTCATACCTTTAGGCTGGAATTCAGTCCACCCCTAAACATACCTTTGGGCTAGACCCCAGGATCTGCCCCAGTGATGCCTCCTGCAGCCAGCTGGCTGGACACTCAAGTTACAAGCTTTAACAAAACACCTGAGTCTATGGAGGACATACATTCAAACTACCACACCCACCTTCCTTTACCCTTTTAGCCCAAAGTTCATGTAGAATTAGAAAAGAACGAAAACTTCACTCTCAGATGGAGAGAGCATTGGGCTTCCTGCGTCACATTGAAATTCTCCCGGAAGAAAACACATTAAATGTGTTTATGAGTCACAGATGGCACTGAGGCTGCCGTACCCCGCCCTCTCCTTTCTTTCATTGTCGAGTAATGTCACTTATTTTCTGAAGCACCGAAGTGACACTGTCACTCACCATTTATGTCCAATCATAACTCATAGTGAAGATGAACTGGAAAAGAATACTTTCAAAGAAGTGCGAGCTGATTGCACTCAATTCTAGGCTTAATTTCAAACCTTGGCTGGAACTTTTATTACAGAAATGTCTTATAGGGCTTTTTAAACAGCACACAGAATTTCTATTTGTACATTAGCAGACCCAATGCGCATTAAATCCTTAGACACAGCTTGTTCTCTTGAGGAGATTAACCACAGCTTTTAAAATCCTGCGTGTTTGGTCTCCCAGAAAATCTCAAGTCCATATCAACCTAGCCTTTTTCTGACTTTTCACAAATTCTACTGCAGCAGCGTCTAAACTTGACAGCTGATGATACACGACATTCCCATGTCAAAGGCATGAAGCAAGCTACTTGGAGTGGTGTGCACTGGGCACAGGTATGGCACAATTATTCCATGATCTGAAATCAAACATAATTCTCACTTCCTGGGTGAATCACGTCCACAAAATTTATCTAGACTAGCTTGCTTATACTGGTGGTCTATGAATACTGCCTCAATTCAGGCTGGATTGATCAATGGTTAAAGTCATTTCCTTGCAAAGCCTGACAACCTGGGGTTCAATTCCCCAGTGCCCACATAAAGTCAGTAGCTAAAGTGGTGCATGGATCTGGAGTTTGTTTGCAGTGGCAGGAGGCCCTGGAGTGCCCATACTTATCCATTCTGTCTGCTCTTTCTCTCTTAAATAAATGCATAAAAATGTTTTAAAAATAAAAAATAAATATTGTCTTATTTCCATTAATATATATTTTCATTTTGTATCGCTGATTCAGACTTTTATTGATTAAGCCTCTGTTTATACCAACTGTTTCCAGAGGCTCAAAACCCTGTAGCTTACACATTTTGACATGATTTTATTGAACATTGTTTGTGCTTAAAAGCCACGCAGAGTTGCACAGTTTGACTGAGAACAGTAAGATTATAAGACTCTGGAAGCTACTTTAAGGAAACCTAAAATCATCTTGTAGAAGAATTGTCTCCCTGTTTGATAAATGGCATTTGAAATTCGGAGAGCACAATTCAAGCTTAGCATAAACGGAAAATCAAAGGTCACTTTAGATCAATTACACGTACTGGCTGGATGTTTGCGTGTTGATAGCTTATATTTCTACTTCCAGACCAATCACTGTGTCCATTTTACCAGCTACTTCTTAAGTATAAGATTCATGACATTAAAATCTGCCTCCCCTTGCTCAGGGAAAGGTGACCACAGGCAGTCAAAAGCTTCTTGTGTTCTTTCTGGAAGAAGAGAAGGACACGCTTCATGGACAGGGAGATCATACACTTATTTTAAGTGAGCACAGAAATGTTGCATATTGTTAATGTCATACGCATTTAGACATTGTTCATCCATAATGCCCCTCCTCACTCTGAATGTGAACGAATCAAGAGAGAAATCAACCAGAAAATCAAAATGTGACATGGCTGTGCTTCTATAGGAGCAGAGGCCCCTCATGTCCTAGTATCTTGAGTGTACAGACCACATAATGAGACAACATCAGGACATATCAACAATATTAGAAAACACAACGCCCCTCACTTGGGCAACCGAGCATGCTCTCAGGACCAAGTGCAGGTCACAGTCTGTTCGCACACTGTCCAGTGAAATCACTGTTAGCTAGGTGAGTCCCTTGAGCACTTGGTAGGTGGCTACCCAGACAGAAAAATTGAGTTTTTAAAATTTTGTTTGATATAAATAGATTAAAATTAATTTTTTAATTAATGCTCAAGTCACATATTAGAAAACTTTGAACTCTAATCAAAACCAATTGAGTTAGGTGAGCCTCCTTCAACTATAAATTGTATGGAATCTAATGTAGGTTAATTATTTCACATTTAAACAATGGGCCAAATTTAGATATGCTGTAAACATAAAATGTACGAAGAATGGCCAAGGATAAAGAAAGAATGTAAATTAGTTCGTTAATAATGTAAAAATAGGAGGGTAGGGAAATGGCTTAGCCGGTAACACGCCTGTCATGCAAGCAGAAGGACCTAAATTCGAATTTCCAGCACCATGTAAAAGCCAGGGGTGGTGATACATAGTCGATGGTCAGATGTACCTGTAATCCCAGCGCTGGGCAAGCGAAGACAGGAGACTCTCTGGGTCTCACTGACTGGCTAATCTAGACAAGATAGGGAGCTTCAGGGTCAGTAAGAGATCCTGTCTTGAAAAATAAGCTGGAGAGTAATGAAGAAAGAGAGGAAGATGCCCCACATAGCCCCCTAGACTCCATGTCTAAATATATGCATGTGTGCATGCTCTCACATACAAACATGAACCCACAGACACACTCAAACACAATTACATACCTGCATATCCCTCCACACACACCAAACACACAAACCTAAGTAAAAAGGTAATGTTGAAATAAAATGCTTTCAATGCATGAGGCTCAAAGAAACATTAAAAATTTTCAAATTCCTGTGTGTCTCTAACTTTTAAATGTTTGACTCTTAGAATACTTTGAATCACAAATGTGGTTCCTATCATATTTCTAACTGACACACTCTATTGCAGAGTGATCTAGACTCAGCCTACTTGGCCATGGTGGTGACTTCATTGTGTCTGAGGCAAAGAAAATTGACAATAGAAGAGAGAAACACGGAATTCTTCAGGGTTGCAGCTTCCCAGGACGCTGAGTGGTCTAGGCAGCTTGTGTCCCCGCATGACTTCTACACCTGAGCTTGAGTGGAAAAAATTGCCCATCAAGAGGTTCCTTACGCAGTCAGGTACCTGCTTCTTCTAAGAACCAGGCTTTTAACGCTGGCCGTCATCTTAGCAGGAAGCTGCCCCTCCAACCCTCGCCTCTTTAAAGCCTTTCCTTCCTCTGTGGTTGATTAATATTAACCCTTCCAAACAGCAGTGTAACCTCCCTGTTACCACCCATTTCCCAATGCTAGCTCAACATGACTTTCCCTGTGCTCATCCTGGGTAAGCCAAAGTAGAAAAACAAAATATCTTCAGAGGCCAAGCCCTCCAAAAAACAAAAAACAAACAAACAAAAAACAATCTTTGACTCAAGATCTGGTGGGAGCATCCTACAAGGTTGGTTCTCTGTCTGAGTTCCTTCAATTTCCATTTGAACAACTCCCCTTTCTAAGAGACCTTGACCCTTCCCTGCAGACTCTGAAACCACCACCAAAGTGAGCACTGCCTCTCTGGTCTGAGTTCCCTGGAGAAGCTCTGGACTAAACAATGGCCTTTTCTACCCAAGGACAGAACACTAGTTGATTCCCTTGAGGTTCAGAGAGCTGCTGGGTCACTGGCATGAAGTCTTTATCTGTGCCAAGTCTAGACATATCTGGCCACATGGCTCAGCTCTCTAATTGGCCCACCCTGCCCAGCTATAGCTCCTGATTTATCCATGGTTCTTACGCTTCAGTGGTCACTGAAATCCCCTTACAGTCAGTCTGTAACCAAAAGTAAGGCTCAGAACCTAAACAAAGCTAAGCATGTGAGCGTCAGAGATGCCAATGGGGACCAGAGAGGTGGTCAGCGAAGGACAGGAGCCCTGTTCTCTGTCACCCTTTTTTCTACCTCAGTTACCAATCATATCACTCATCCTTCTGGTGAAAAACAGAATGAAAGAAAGTGGGTGTAGAAATGGCTGAAGCATCCTCCCCGAAACTCACAAATGCCTCCCAGCTGTGTGCCAAGGTAGGGAACCTAGCTGTGGAAGTGTTGCCAAAACAGATGAACCTGTAGTTGTTTTACACAGGTGTGTCCATGTGTTATGCATTCAAAGCTTATTTGGTCACAGGAGGGATGTCTTGATCATGTCATAAAAAACGTTTTTCAGTTCCAAAACATTTTGTTTCCATATACCCAAGGTAGAAATATTTCTGTGAAAAAAATTGACCATATATAATAATCCTTCTGTCGGTTATAAAACCTGTGGGAAATTCAAGTCACTCAGATTGTCCTCCCCTTTCTCATGAGCCACTCTTGAGTTGGTATTATCCTTACAAATGTCCACAATTATTTTCTTAAACCCGATGCTACCAAGATACAGGCAAGTTTCCACATTAGCAAGAGGTAGCTCTGTAGCAATTAGCCATCTGTTTATAATGTTGTTAGGGATTGACAGCATCTCAATGGAAGGAGGGAAAACAAGAGAAATATTATATCTGCCAAGTTCCAGTCACTTGTTATCTTACATAGTAATTTGTTGTCTCCTGAGATCGCAAAGGAAAGAAAAAGTCATGCTGTGCTACAAAATCAACTTTGTAAAGCAGGTAGTTTAATAGCAAAATAATGATGTGCTTTCAAGATCAAAAGAAAAAGAAAGGCTCCCTGTCACAGTGTCTGTAGGACAGCCACCCGTACAAGTAGGGAAGCTTTGTAGGAAGAAGGTAATATTTAGGTTTTTTTTTTCAAAGAGTTATTTAAAAAGAAAAAAGTAAGGTGTTATGAGATGAATTCTCTCATTGCCGGTTTTTTTTTAAATTTGACTAGAGCTTAGATGCCATGATCTTGATACACTTGCTTCTCAATAATAATTGTCCATGTGGTAAAGTTCAGACTCTTTCTATCACATTTCCTGGCTTGGTAATTGGTCTCACAGAAGGTTAACACAGTGGGCATTTTATTAAGGACAAGATAGGGCGTGGGGCTTAACTAAGTTGGTAGAAGGCTCCCTACCATGCACAAAGCCCTGGTTTTGATACTAGCACTTGGGAGATGGAGACCAGAGGATCAGAAGTTCATGATCACACTCAACTATATAATGAGTTGCAGGCCAACCTAGTATACGTGAGTACATCTGTCCAAAAAATAAAAAAAGAATAAAATAAAACAATAAGAAGAAAGTAAATTCCACTGAAATTCATTGAAAAGTAAATAGCAAATCTTGCTTATCCTGTCAGTTATAGTAAAGTTATACATTAATAAATGAATTTTATACCTGAGATAATAAAGATCTTATTTTTTTGTTTATCATAACTACAGATATACAATAGATAATAGGTAGGAGGATATAAAACTGGCTTTATTCCATAAAACGTCTTTAATGTTTGAAAACTGTGCACACTGATACAGGATTCATATTCACCCTTTCTGGTTTAATAACCTATACTTATCATCACTAGAACCAAACTATCTTTAAGATGATCACAAACAAATGTTGCATGACAATGTAGAGATTAGAAAAAAAATGAACCCATCTTTTTCTTTCTTGTAGATTGCTTCCTTGTAGATTTCACAACCTTTGCCCCCTGAAGTTTCACTTACCATTAGCCAGGTTCCGTTCTTGTTGATATTCCTATGTCAGCTAAACTTATTCTGCATGTCATAAGGAATTGCTCCTAATCTTGTGAAAATAATTCTCTGCAGTAAAAAGAGCTAAGTTTCAAATCCCGAAGGACAGATGATTTTTGTTACAGGAACACCAACGGGATTCACCCAATACCTCCCCTACACTGTGGAGAGGAGTAACATCTGCTCATACATATAAAGGCTTCATAGCATGAAAGACGGAGAATATGTACATAAAGAAATGTGAAATGATGTTCTATATGTCTCTGTGGTTGTTCATTTCATTTATTTATTTGGAGAGAGAGAGAGAAAGAGAGAGCATGCCAGGGACTCTTGTCACCACATATGAACTCTAGATATATGGGCCACTTCATGCATCTAGCTTTATATAGGTACGGGGGATTTGAACATGGGTCATCGGGCTCTGTTGCTATGCTTTACAATCCAACAAACCTATGAGGCAATTACCATCAGCCAAAATGAGAAGCCGGTACTATAAATTGAAGCAGATTTAGACAGCCTTCAACCTCAGAGTGTCCGTAGTCTAATTAGGAAGAGATATTTAAGCTAGCAATTGTACTGTAAATTCATAAGCGTGAGCTGCAGAGATAGCTCAGTGATTAAAGAAAGTATTTGTGATGAATGCATGAGTTCAGATCCCCAGCACCCACATAAATGTCTCCAAAATAAAAAGGAGAGATTGAAGAAGACACCCAGCATTACACTCTGGTCTCCACAAGTATATAGGCCAGTGCAGATATGCACTCACACCTGCATGCACACACATGCAAGCATACACATGTGCATACACGCGCGCACACACACACACATCTATTTTGAGAATTCACATCTCAGTGTACTTAGGATTTGTATAAATGCCCAAAAATTTTTTTTAAAAAAGGAATAGCTGGAACACCTAATTGAATCTAAAGAATCCAAAATAGGTTTCTTTTTTAAAATTTATTTATTTGTTTGCTGGAAGAGAGAAGAGGGAGAGACAGAATTGGAATGCCAGGGCCTCCAGCCACTGCAAACAAACTCCAGATGCATGCACCACTTTGTGCATCAGGCTTTACATGGGTACTGGGGAATTGAACTCAGGTCGTTAGGCTTTGCAGGCAAACCTTAACCACTAAGCCATCTCTCCAGCCCCCAAATAGACTTCTTTAAGTTGACATGTAAACTAAGGCATGAATCACCGGAGTCGCCCACCATGGAATTTTATGCTGATGCAGATATTACCTACTTACCACTGAGATAGCTTCCAGCAAATACTTCAAGGCATTTTGGAAACCCTCTGGGCTGACCCATTCTACTGCTTGGCAAACCAGGGGTCACAGTTGCCTGAGGTGTCTCCACCATTAGTGCCATTCCAAGTCACTCATGATTTTAGCAATGTCCCCATCCCCTCATCTTGCTAGCAGGATTCCAGTTGGCTTGTGTTTGATCCAAGATCACTTAATAAAGGTTACTGAAACCTCAAAATAAATTTGCTGTGCCAGGCAGCCCTTGTGTGTACAATAATGCATACCAACAATTCATGATTCCTTCAATCCAGTTCTTTACTGAATGTGTGTGATTAAAGAAGGGACTCAGGAGGTAATGTAACAAGAGCGCCCTGGAATGGCTTATCTCCATTTCAAAGCTTTGGAACCAGGAAGTTTTTCTTGGAACTCCACTTGGACCATGGCTCAGTAAGCAGTTGTTGATTTAGTAACTCTCAATGAAAGGGAAATGTTTTAATATTGTATGATGGTATTTGCTACGAATTAGAAAACAAATTAACATTTAAAAATCAATTGGATTATTTTGCAAATTATTGATTGTATATAGCAGAGATCCACACACACGACATTCACAGCCCTAAAGAACCCAATGATAGAAACTGATCTGAAAGATATTAGCCATTAACAGGAAAAACTCTCGAGCATCTTGGTGTAGTTCCAGAAAACATATTTCCATTTCGATGCAGCCACTTCAGCAGATCTCTTCCCGCTGAACATTTGCAGAAATGGATAAAACCTTTCCTTTCCACTGCACTTCCTCCAGCAGCAATCTTGAGTAATTCGCTGGGCACGTGACACGGACTTGCTGCATCAGCATGTCATTTTCAAAATGAAAACAAGTCCATTAGAGTCCATGCCACCTAGAGAAAGTCGGAAGAAAGTGTCTAGTGTGATCATGAGGTCTGGCTTTCAGATCAGATCTGCAAACAGTGTAGCTATAAGAGGGGGGAAAGGGGGCTTGAGAATCTGATGAAAGAAAAAGACATGACATTCACAAGAGTGTGTTATAAGAGTGAGAATTTCAAAGAAGAATTATTGAAAGAGCTACATTTGTGCAGACAGAAAGAAAAGAAATATACATGTTACAGAAGCAGAAGCGAATACTATCTGTGGGGTGGAAGGGGACCAGAAAGAGAAAAAAAAGGGACACAGAAGAACAAAGTATAATGATAGATGTATGAAAATGCCACAAATCCATTTATTTGTATCCATATTAATCAGGATTCTCTCAAGGAAAGAACCACCAGAATGAATAAATATATGTTACAAAGGGAATTTATTATATTGGCTTACATCATATGGGTAGAGTAGGGCAGCAATGGTTACATGCTGGAGAGCTTGAACCTGGCAGATGCTCAGTCCATAAGGCTGGAGACATCAGCAATCCTAATAGGCACTGATGGCCCGGAGGAGCCAAGGAGAGTCACTGTGGTCCTCTTTGGCCTACCAAAGCAGCTAGATTCCAGTGTCAGTGAAGGATGAAAACAACAGAGTAACTTCACTCACCAGCAAGGTACAAAAACAGCCAGGCATAAACGGATCCCCTTTCCTGGAACCTCTTTATGTATCTCCCACTGCTGGAAGAGCTGCTCGCTCCTGTGGGAAGATCTTCCCAACATCAGTTACTGCCTCCTGGGATGCTCTCACAGACCTACCCAAGAGACCTGTCTCTTGCTTGCTTCCTGATACAATCAAGATGGCAAAACAGGGCTGGAGAGATGGCTCAATGGTTAACGTGCTGCTTGCAAAGCCTGATGGCCTGGGTTTAATTCCCCAGTACCCACATAAAACCAGATATATCTGGAATTCATTTGCAGTGGCAGGAAGCCCTGGTCTGCCCATTCTCTCTCTCTCTCTCTCTCTCTCTCTCTCTCTCTCTCTCTCTCTCTCTCTCTCTCTCTCTCTCTCCTCTCTGTGTAAGTGAATAAAAAGTAATTCTGAAAATTATGACAATAGAGAATAGCTCTCATAAATCATGCCTGAGCCTGGAGCCTGGAGAAGGGAGAAACCTCAGCATGTCACCAACAAGAAGATCAAGTGAAAAGTAAAGGCTCTCAGTTTCGTCTCTCAAGAAAGTGGTCATTTCAGAATGAAGAAGGGAGGGAAGTGAAAAACTGAAGGGCATGCACAGCTCCTTGGATCATGAGCACAGGCATGCTTCCGCCTCTCTGGCTTCTGCTCTAGGAAAGAGCCTGAAAAACGGTGGAGAACCCAGGCCAGCTTTCCTAGCAGCACACGATTGAGCCTCGGGAGCTCAGCCACTCCAATAGAGCATCCTGACTTTATTCCATTCTTTTTATCAGTATGCTTTATTCAATTTGCATTCTAAGATATGCAGGAAGTCCTCTCAACACAGGACAGGGCTCCTTTTCAGAGGCCCTCCTTCACTTAAGAGTTAACCCAACATTTCTCACCACTTTTCGATTATTAGCTGATCCCAGGCAAGAAAGAAACAGGCTTTCCTGTATTACTTTGGTTTTCACTGGGCCTAGAAAAGAAGAAAGTTCAGGGTAATTATGACACCCTGGTCACGCATGAATTTTGACTAATGACCATTGGTATCTCATCATGTGATTATGTGAACAGTCTTGTCTTCTCTTGTAGATCAAATTACATTTATTTAACAGGAGAAGAACACAAAAGTGTTTTGAATCTTATTAAAAGAATTTGCCATACATTATGATTGGATGTTGCTGTTTGCATTGGAGGAACTGTGTTCATGAGAGAAACTAAAGTCCTGAAATGGACGCAGGACTTGAGTTAATTCTGTCTGAGATGAAGGTCATGCTCTGTTTCCCCATGGCTCCTTCCCCAAGTATTCTGTTGTGTCTGGGCTTACAAAGTGCATTTACATGTGCTATTTCATTGCGACTATAATATTAACTTTTACCTCACAATCCAGAATCCCAGCACCCATCAATGTCAAGTGGCAGGAGGTCCATCTGCTCTTCCTCTCACTTGACTCTCCCCTTCCTCTGTCACCATCATCAAGGTCATTGGCCTCCACCAAAACCATGACAGCAGGCCAGAGTACCCACAGCTAGAGCTGTCTGCCTCAGTGGGCAGATCTCCTTTCCCCATCACTTGTCCTTCGTAATTTTTTTTTTTGCCCATTTGTTCATCCTGTCTTCTGTCAAAGAACAAAATTACAATTTGAGGATCTTCATCAGCTTTATTGTGTGATCGTGGAATCAGACCATGCACTTCCTTCTATAAAATAGAAGAACAATTCCGATGGATTGGGAAATAGGAGGTTGTATTACAGAGGAAGCAGCTGACAATGACGGGCATTAAAAACGAAACATGAATGGGTCATTTCAAAGTCACTGTCTTTGTGAGGCAGAGACAGGGGACACAGCAACAAGATTGATGGGCAGGTGAATGTCAGGTGACTTCAGGTTATTCTTGGAGAGATTACAGGATACAGGAATGATAGCAAAGAGAACTGCACTTTCATGCTCATGAGCTGTCTTGAGGGAGGGTGAGGAAATCTGTCTCTCTCCCATTCTCCTCAGGGTCAGATAACAACTCAGTTCCAGTTTGGTGACCAGTGACTCCATTTTTATTTTGTCTAATCTGTTGGGACTGATTGTGGAAACCTAACCCCCAACCGTGGTCTCTGCAGCTTATTATTTAACACTCGCTCACCAGTTCATTTCTGTCTTATTGCTCTTCCAAGACACGCAGGTGTCCCCATCAGCAATTTCTTCCCTTGAGACTACGTGAACCATGACAGAGTATTTTTTTATGTTTATTCCACAAAATGTCCACAGGCCAGTGCCTTCCAAGCTGCTCAGCCACCTCTTTCCTCTATCTTCGCCCTCCCGGTCCCAGGGACCAACTCAGCTCTGAGTTCTCACGTGGATGAGCAACCACCTCAATGGTGTTTGCGTTTTTCATGTGAATTTCTCATTCCCCAGTCAAAGTTTGTGTGTGCTAAGTAATCATGCTTAATGGAGTGCACAATGAAAGATGGCATTCTACATATAACCCAATCAAGAACAACCCCTTCTCCAAACTGGGATCCTTCCAAAAGAGTTACAACTAAAATTCTGAGTGAAAAACTTAATCAAAAGAGAAGGGTAGAGAGTATGAGCAAACAAAACATAAATACCGCCTTGTCTTGAAAATCCTCCTTGGATGCTTGTGGGTAATAGACTCGGGGTACAAGCAAAGGAAGCATCCGCCACAGAACATGGAATGCCTCAGCTTCAGGAGCAGGTTGGGTTTGTTTATGGAGTGTCTCTGCCATCTGATTCCTCCAGGGGACCCTGTCATCTTCAGAAGTAGATAGGCACGAGGGCACCAAAGGAGACAAAGGAGATGGAAAACAGAAGTTTCCTGACCCAGCATGGAGAGAAATGGGAATACTGTACAATTCATAGCGTGACATTCTGGCCCCATAAGGCAGCTGGACTTAATGCCTCTTACTCATCTGTATGGGGACCCATCTTAGATCTGGACATAAAGACAAAGCCCAGGCACTGACTGGAAGAGCCACTGTGCCCTGTGTCTTCCCTCCCTCCTTGTGCCTTGCTCTAGCTCTTGCTCACTTCGTTTCTCTACCTTTATTTACTGTCCTTCAGTCTTCCTTATTGAATTGGCTTCTGATTTATATTAATTCTCTCACTCCCTGTTCTCCTCTCATCCCTTATTTGCTTTGTAGCAATTCCGTTGCTTTTACTTAATTTCCAAAGCAGATTGGAAAACCTACATGTATATCTCTGAGTCCAAATAATTGTTGTTTGCGAATTTCCATTTGTGTATACATGCTCACATGCACATATGTATACTATACCAAAAAGAAAAAAGAGAAAGTCATGGTCAAATAAACAAGGGATTAACCACGGTTACTTCAACCATATCAGAAGACAGGGAGAGTTGGTAAACATTAATTGCTATGAGCTTTGCCAACCCATGCAATCAAACTCCAAAATACTGGCAAACATCCCTTTGGCTCCATCATTTTGGTTTAGTAGCTAATGTTGTCCAGCTCTCCCCTGATTTGTTCACTCAATGCCAACAACACCTTCTTAGGACACATGAACTCAGGGTGCCTGTATTTATATATGGTGTAGTGTGTCCATGCTCACCTGCCAGTTATCACTGGGAATACACCAAAGGTAGGCCGGCTTGCGGGCTGCCTGCAGCCAGGAAGGAAACACCACTGGCATCATAGAGAGTTGGAAGGGGATGTCCCAGATTTGGAGCTAGTGATGGCTATTTTCAGAGAAAGCTTAAAGAGGTGAAGGTTGTTCTGGATTGGGTGCTGTTGGAGAGTGGATGGGTGCAATTTTATAGGTGGATATCATAACATTATTTTCTCAGAAGGCAGGAGGGACAATGTGAGGCTATTTTTCATTGGGAAAGAAACAGAAGTCACTGCTGTTAACCAGAGAGTGTGGTTTGATTTGGATCACTCAGGATTCTCCGTGCTCAGATAAGAAGTAGCATTTTGGTATAATTTGAACATAGACAAGAATAACTGATTATTGGTGATAGCTATGGAAACTGGGTTATGCTCCAGAGGCTTGCTGTTCCCACAGCCTAGCTGCCAACTGGCAGAGCCCTCGGGTGGACCTTGCTTTCTTCCATCTCAGAATAAAGGATGAGTCAACCCATGTGTAGTAGTGGTTACTAAGCCTAGCACCAAGCTAAACCATCTGAATGCCATATGGAGAAGCTCATTAATACAATACCAAGATAAGAAAGATAATACAAAAAGAGCATTAAAAATCTGAAGGATGGTTAAAGGCACTTGCTTGCAAAGCCTGGTGGTCCGGGTTCAATTTTCTAGTATCTATGTTAAACCAATGTACAAAGTGGCACATGCATCTAGAATTCCTTTGCAGTTGCAGGAGGCCCTGGCATGTCCATATTACTTCTCTTCTTCTCTGCTTCTTTATCCCTGTCTCTCTCAAATAAATCAAATAAATAAACAAACAAACTCAAGGACTATTTCTCCATGATTTGAAGATAAAGTGAATACCCATCACTAATCAATCTTTTGCCACAGGAAGATTCAGATAAGAAATTTTGATAGAGCTATTTGTTTATACCAGAGCTACAAAATTTGTACTGCTTGAAAAAGTAATTTTTTAATAAATAATTCATCAAATTATTATTCCTTCTGGATAAAACCCAAGATCCTTTTTAGTATCTGACAAGGACTTTCATGCTTTCTTAGTTACATATTAGAGATACTGTCTTTAATTGCTCTTCTTATGTAACAGATAAAACTCATATGGTCTTTGATTCCATATGTCTAAGTTTCGGTTTATTATTTTTACATGCAGTGTGCATGCATATACATATGTATATGTGTGGGTGCATGTGTGGCATGTGTGTGCAGGTGCACATGTATGCGTGTGTGTATGCTTCCTCAAGAACCCTGTCCATCTTTTCTTGAGACAAGGTCTCTGATTGGCCTTCAGCTTACTGAATAAATTTAGTCTGGCCAGCCAGTGAGCTCCAGGGATGTTCCTGCCTCTGCTTCCAGCATGGTGTCTCCAGGCCCAAGACACCATGCCCAGCATTCTCTGTTTCCAGCACCATGATTCCAGGCCCATGCCACCATGAAGCATCCTCTGCTTCCAGCACAGTGACTCCAGGATCATGTCACCATGCCCAGAATTCCTAGCTGCTGATGGTCGAATTCAGGTTCTCTTGTTTACATGGAAAGCACTTTAACAACGGTGCTATCTCCCCAGCCTCTAATTTATCTGTTACTGTTTAAAAGAAAGCAATTCATTGAAGTAATATAAAAGTGAGAGGAAATGTTTAAATTGGCAAAAGAACTCTACAACCCCACAGCACTGTCTGGTGGCTGGTGACAGTTGCCATTTGTAACCCTACCTGACAGACTTCTAGGACAAGGTCTTTGGGAGAGTAGGGTGTAGAGGATTCCTGGCTCTCACATTCCTGTTTCCAGCCCATCTTTCTCATCGCTCAGTGGTCTTACTGTGTTTGCGAATCAGTTAGTAACACTGTCTGTGTTACTGTGTGAATGTGGTTTTCCTGATGGAAAGTTTAATGTAGAAAGTTTAGGAGTTTTTTTCTCTCCTTTTCTTTCTTATTTGAAAATATATTTTAACAGAGAGAGAGAGAGAGAGAGAGAGAGAGAGAGAGAATGAAAATATGGGCATGTCGGGACTTCTTGCCCCTGCAAACTAACTCTAAACTCATGCATCGCTTTATGGATCTGGATTTACATGGGTCCTGGGAAATTGAACCCAGGCTGTCAAACTTTACAAACCAGCACCCTTTTAACTGCTGGGCCTGATTCCCAACCTATCTTTCCCCTTTTTCTTTCTTTTCCTCTTAGTTGAGTAATGAAGCCATTCTATTTTTACTTTGAGGAATAGAATCTCTAACATGTACAGTTTAGGAGGGGTTTTTTTTAGGGGGGGGTTGTTTTATAAATCAATAATCCCAGACAACTACTATGAAAATGCCCCTGAATGAATGAGCAAACTGTGCATGTTCATTCTCCAGAGCAGTACTCAGTCATGAGGCCGAGCTGGATGCTGTTCCCTCCTACAACAGGGTGGGCTGAGAAAGCCTTGTTCTAAGGGAAAGAAGCAGACAGGCAAGGTGGCATGGATGATCCTGTGTGGATGGACTGTCTACAATTGGCAAGCCTACGGAGGCAGGAGGCAGATCAGCTGCTGCCTGAGGCTGATGTGCGGTGAGCAGTACATGAATGCCATTGGCCAGAATTGTTCAGACATTGAACTTGGAAGGTGGTTAAAATCAAAGAATTGTGTGATTAAAGTGGCTTAATTATATGACCATTATATTTCTTACTATCAATTTATGCTATTATAAATTTATTGCTATATATATTATAAATTCTTAGATTTATTGCTATAAAAAGTTATGACATCTAAATCACTCCCTAATCTCTCTTTGTTTCTCATAGAGAGAAAAGATCATTTTAGTTTCTTTTTAAATAATGCTGACCTCTTGTTTCTGTGCTTCTCATTATATTTTGCTTTTATGTTTATTAACATATAAGTAAGGGATTAGAGAGATAGCTCAGCAGTTAAAAGTGCTTGCTTGGGCTGGAGAGATGGCTCAGCAGTTAAGGCACTTGACTGCCAAGCCTAATGACCCAAGTTTGATTCCCCAGTATCCACATAAATCCATAAAGGGGTGCATACATCTGCATTTGCAATGGTGCACCCATTCTCTCTGTCTGTCTCTCTTCTATCTCCCTCTGTTTGCAAATAAATGAATTAAAGTAAAATTAAAAAAAATTTAAAGTGCCTGCTTGCAAGCCTGCCAGCCCAAGTTCAATTCCCCAACACCAATGTAAAACCAGATATAAAGTATCCCATGTGTCTGTGAACCCAATGGGCTTCTGGCAATGGGTGGCAGAGGCAGGAGAATGTAGATGTTTGGATCAGCAAGACTGGCACACATAAAACAGACAACAACAACAACAAAAAAAAAAACAGGGATATCTTAAGCAAGGTGGAAGGCAAGGATAAACAAACCAAGGCTGTCTGCAGACTGTACAAACACAAGCACACACACCACAGACATCCATATACACTCATAAGATATAAGTGAAAAAAAAAGATATAAGTGATATGTGTGTCTACAAATCCACAGATGATTGGCCATGGCAAATACCATCAATAGTTTTGCAGAGACTGGGTCAAATTACACTTCTATCAGCAATGTGTGAAAATTACTTTTCTTATATATTTTCATCAATATTCAGAATTACTAACTTGTGTTCCTAGTATTACAGAAGTATAATGTCATCTAATTTGCTTATAATTTTTATTTACCAAATGAGTAATGAAATTGAGAATTTTCCAGCATGCTTATTGACTGTTTGAATATTGGCTAATGAAATTCCCACTTAAATGTTTTGACTGTTTTTTTTTAATTAGGATGATCACCTTTCTCTTACTGACCCTAAGGAATTTTTAAAAATTCTAGATAGGAGTCTTTTGATGAATAGACACATTTGTAAAATTTTCTGATGAGAAATTTCTCATTGCAAAGTAATCACCTCTGGTGTTTCCACTTGGCATCGCAAAAACTACACTTTATCCCCAAAATCAATTCTGTGCATGCTTCTTCCATAGCATATGACACACTGCACAGTAATCTCCCCTCTTCTAGCTGACCATGCCCAGGAGCCTTGAAGCATTTCTGTCATCTTTAAAAGCCAAGACTTTGGTATCCCTGAGATTCCAGCTGTGCGTGCCACTGGGTCTCTCTCAGCCTCTGATCATATATAGGAGGAAAGATCTCTTCTCTCACCTGTCATCAGGTTCATGACTCGGGCCTCTACAACAAAAGAGATTAAAAAGAAAAATAGTTTCATAAACATTTATTTATATAAGTGTCGTGTGTCATAATAGCCTTCAGAAATAGAGTCCCCAAAAGATCAAGAAACTTATTTCTATTTTATGCTGCATCCTCTGAAGTAGAGACTTGTAGAGAGCCATGAGTGGATGAGGGAAGGGCAATACCCAAAAGCAAAATCAGGGCTTGGAGATTCATCTCATTTGTGCACCCCTGTGTCTTCAAGGGGTAAGAATAGTCCTTCCTCTGGTTATAGAGTGGACTCCTGCAGAATGAGGGTCTTAGGAAGCAGACCACGGAATTCTGTCTATTTTCAGTGGTCCTCTTCTGTTGTTTCTTGACATGTCAAGATGTCAAATTTTGAACTCCTTGCTTGAATAATATATAATTTCTGAAGAGTTATTTGAGATGATGTTCGAACAGTGCTTGAAGCAGAGATGAGGGTTGAACAGTCAATACTGTAGATGAGGAAGAGGACCATTTGCTCTTCAAATCAAGGAAAATATCCAGCAGATTTCTTACTTTCTTACACCTAACACAGAAAGTATGTGACTCGCTTTCCTACAAGCCAATTGCCTTGCTAATTATTTGGTATTTAAATTATTTTGCTTGGGTGTTTTTGTATTACTTGAAAGGATCTTACTACTTATGTAACCAGTTTATCGGTTTTATTTCCCCTCTCTTAAAAGCTCAAGTTTATTTCTGTGATTCTTAACAGACACTTCTGTAGACTCAGAGAGTAATTTGTTCTTATTTAGTGCGTTAAACTTGACTAGTTATTGTCACTCCCTAAACTTTGTTTCTTACAAAGAAAGGAGAAAAAGATAATTTTAGATTCTTTTTTAAATCATTCTGATCTCATCCTGATAAGTATAAGGCAAGGTAGTTTCAATCCTTTTGAGAATATACAACCTGAGAGAGTGTTCTTTTACATCTCATGGTGACAGGCCATAATACTACTGAATAAATTCTCACCAAATGGAAGCTCGAGGGCTCGGTTTCAATGTGGAATTTAATATTGCTCTGGCCAGCTTTCCTGTGACAGGGCTCAATCTAGACATTCGTTAATCTTTCCTCCGATCGTGTTCAGGAGGGTGACTCCCTCTGGAGCTGACACCGTCTTAGTCTGTGCTCAGCGGTGTATTGCCAGCTCTGGTTGCTGTTGAAGAAACCCCTGCTCTTGTCCTCAATAAGCTGCAAACAGCAATTTCCCCATCCTCAGCAACTCACCCTAATACAATGCATGGACATTTCCGAACATGGTAATTTCTAGGTGCTTTCAACTCGCAAAGTAGCAAATTGATACATTCGGGGATATGTGACAGCTTCTTCCCCAGCCTCAATGTCACTCCTGGGATTGTGAGTTCACGTACAATAACAAGGCAGCCCTTGCCGGAGAAGCTGCTGTCAAGACTAAGGCATCATTTCTGTGGGGCTGGTGTTAGATTCAGGGTCACAAGGCAGCTCTTTCCAGGGGCACAATGAGGATGTCAAGCAAGGATTTGCTGTGACTCTGCCAGGTGCCACTCAGATATGACAAAGTTGCCTTCCTGTTTTCATGATGGCTTACTAATTCGGGAGAAAGATGGAACTTTTTTGGTAATGCATGTTCATCCAAAGGTCAAAACAATTTTAAACAAGGGCAGGCATGGTCTCACAATAAAAATGTAGCAATCTCATCACGCAGGAAGTCCATGGAGAGGCAGAGGGAAGTGTCATGTTTACCTCTCTGGAAAGGGCACTTTAATCAAAAGACTGATGGCAAGAGGAGTTTAAATTTGTTGTTCTATTTCCCCTACATCTGCATGAAATTGGGTCTTTGAAACTATATATTACTAAGATGAGGGATAGCAGAAGCAAACGGGAGGAATTCGCAGCATATAAAATGCTTTGCCAATTTCAAAACCTCGGTGGTCCTCATCCAGGATGGGAATGAGGGTGCCTCCCCATTGCTACAAGAAGGTGCTGTGGCTTTCCTTACCTGTGCATTTCCTTAGGTGGCCAATGACATTCAGAGGAAAGGCCAATGTCTGCTGATCAAACAGTGTGAAGAAAATAAAGTTTAAGCACATAAAAAATACTGGTGATGACTCTTCCCATAGAGGAAATAAAACCCTGTTTGTCCTACAGCTAATTGACTCACGTAGCCTCTTAGCTCTACAGATGAGAGACTTCTAGGGGACACCGTAGAGTGACTGGGCAGTTAGCACACCTGTGTGTAGAGCTTTCCTTAACACTCACTTCCAGGTACAAGAGTTCCATGGAAAAGAGGGGCTTGTAGTGAGCAGAAAGAAACGGAGGGCAAGGTTTTGTGTGTGCTGGTTCTCATGCAAGGTTGTTTGCTCCTAGCAATATGAGTGAGTCTGAGAACATTTTTTTGAAGGTTTAGATGAGAAGATTATGACTATTGGATTCATTTGGACTCAGCTTGCAATAACGAAGTGAGGTGCCAGATGAACAGTTGGGCCTATAAATCTGACTCTCAGAGGAGAGAGCTGGATTTTTTTTTTCAGTACTGGGGCTCAAACCCAAAACTGCATGCATGCTAGACAGTCTCTCTACCATTAGAGACAGCCCCAGCCAGATGACTGGATTAAATGAGGGGATGAGGAGCTGTGTCTATTGAAGGGCTGAGTATAAATGACTCAGAACAGTGAGCATTGGAAAAAGGAGAGGAGGGAGAGAGAGAGAGAGAGAGAGAGAGGAAGAGGTATACAAGAAAAAGAGAAGGCAGAGTTGAAAGAGGGAAATCTTGGAAAACATAACACTGAGTTGTTTGTGTAGAAAAGTGTAAACATGCTCTCCATGAGACAGAAAAGGCCACCAGAGAAGTGGGACTCTAGATGAGGTCTCGTGACATAGTTTGTGTAAAGATTATTGCAAAGCAAAAGAAGCAAGGACACCATGGAAGATAAAATACCAGTGGGAGGAGGGGTGTGTGGGAATTCTGTCCTCTGGGCATGGCATGGCCATTGTCTAGAATCAGAGGAGCTGTAATTAATTGGTCATTCACGTAAAATGCCCAACACATCAGGACTTTGTACAGCTCCTCTTGGAAAGAGCAAGAGCATTCAGAACCTTCCAAGAGATTCCAGCCATTCCTCCCCTCCTGCCCAGCTGCATGTGGTCTTGGGAGGTGCTGAGCACAAAGGAGGTAGGGTGGCTGGTAGGGACTTGTCATCCATGCTGACAAGTAGCCCTTGTCAGTGGCATAGTTGTCTTTGAGTCACCCAACTTTTCGAAATGATCTGTAAACTGACTGGTTCACCCAGCCGGGCTTGGGCAGAGTCATTTCTCTGGCCTGTCAGTGTTTCCTGGGTGAAGAGGCGTTTCTGGGAATAATCTGGGAAATGTCACACAATTGAAATATTAAAATGAAAACTATGAAAGGTCCTTTGGGTGTAATGAAAAGCACAGGAGTGACCTTCCCGAGGGATGTTTCCATACAATGATTAGAGAACCTGTTTCATGAAGTGATGGTCAAAAAGTGGACAGGATGTGCTGAAATCAACACATGCAGGAGACAGTGGGCAATTCTTGAAGAATGCTATTTAGGGCTGAAAATGGCATTGCCTGAAGGTGACCAAGTATTGAAGGAGTTTGAATTTGTTTTATTTCTTTTCCCTAATAAAATGGTTTGTTAGTCTTGAATATCAAGGCAGAAGTCCTCAAAAGAGAAGAAGGTGGAGAAAGATGGAACCCCAGCATGAGACTAAAGAGAGCCCAGAGATAGGAGGTGCGATTTTGGTCAAAAGGATAAGACAGGGTGGCATCTGTTCGGTGACAGACAGATGAGGGCTGTCTTTCTGATGTCCAGTATTTCCTGTGAATTGCAGAGGCTAGATGTTGGAGAATGAGCAGGAACTCCTCAGATCACAAACACAAATGGATGCTTGCATTGTGTCAAAGATGGAATCATGACATGCATAGGAATGAAGTCCACACTTATGTGAGTCTCTTTCTCATTGCTGTGACAGAGTAACTGATGAAAACATCTTAAGGAGGGGAGGGTTCATTGTTCTGCATTTTGAAAGCAAAGTGATGGTGACAAGAAATGCTTTATTAGAAAACATCCACAGTCAGGAAGCAGAGGTGTATGACTGCTGGCGCTCCACTTTCTTCTCCTTTTAAAAATGTATTGTTATTTCTTTTATTTTAACTTTGTATGGACAAATCATGAATTGGTACCATCCCTGCCCCTATTCCGCTGAGGGCCTCTTTGGTGGGATTGCTGGTATGCACCCGGGGTTGTAACTTTTGAGCTGTGAGAGCAGAGGCCAGTCAACGTGGGGGCAGGCAAGGCCTCTGGATATTCCTTCCCATACTCTGGCTCTTGCAATCTTTCTGCACCCTCCCACAAATTTCTCTGAGCCTTGGTGAGTGTGTTGAGTCCACTTTAGTGTTGCGCTCTCAGCAACTTCTGGATTTCTGCTTTCTTTTTTT
>PVHP010014305.1:0-39320 GCA_004024765.1 Zapus hudsonius | reverse complement strand
CCTTAGCTTCTATTTTTAAAAGCCTCCCCGGCAGTCACTCGCATAGTGCATCTTTTCTTGGGAGCCCAAGAGTATGGGATCCTTTGCATATCTCCCTGAATCCCCGGTTCCAATCAATGGTTCCCCCTCACTGAGTGGAATATTTGGCCGAATTTAATAGCTGTTGTTTGCCTCCCCCAGGCTCAGGCTCCTCCATTGCACATGTGTTCCTTTCTTGGTTTCCTTTTCTCTCCCAGTAGGAGGTGTGGTCAGCCTACTCATGGCCTCAGCCTCTATTTCATGCCAGTGGTCTGTTTACACCAGCTGTCGGTGTTCAGCTTCCCCTGGCAGCTTGTGTAGTGTCTTCCAGCACTGCACTAACTGCCTTCTGGGAGCTGGTTACCATTTCAGACCTCATAGAGAGACTCATTTTCTTTAGTGAAGAATAATATATTAATAGGACCAAGCTAGGTATGGTGATATACACCTAAAATCTCAGCACTAGGAAGGTGGAGGAGGATTAGGAGTTTAAGGCCAGCCTAAACTCCATGTAAAACATCCCAACAACAAACAAAATCAAACCAAACCAACAATAATTCCCTCCCTCACAAACAAAAAAATAATATCTACCTCAAAAAACCGGTTGGAAGACTCAGTGAGAGCTATTTGTAAAGTATTTTGCTCAATCCGGTCACTAGGTAACCTTAAGTAATTAAAAATGAACGAATGAATATCTTTTTGGTTGGCTAAAAATCTTGAGAGAGTTCTCTCACTTCTCCTGCTCAGTTTCATACTTTAGCCTTCTCTGATATATCTATCCTACAATTTATTCAACTATGCCAGGAAGTTAGGTCTAGGATAGACAGGGTTACTGAGGTTTTAGTCTAGGGCGCTTTGTTCCTATTCCCCCCTCCCCAGTCAGGCCTGGTAACCTCTTAAGGACAGGGTTCCCTCTTCTCCACCTCCCATAAAGTCAGGCCCCAGTGTGGGTAGTCTGTAGGGTGGGGTATCAGGAGGATCTTGGGCTCACTGGTGGGAAGTCTGGAACAAATTTCAATCCCTGCCTGCTGGTGGGACCTCAAGGTCATGGGATTTCTCATCCATCATGGGGTGATAACTTCTGACAGACATCCTACACTAGGCTACAGTTAATGAGAGGGGATGAGAAGGGTGCTTTGTTAGTCGTTCGAATAGTAGTGAGATTGCTGCCCTTTATGGCAGTTGTTTCTTCTCAATATAAAAAGCCCCCCCCCAACATACAAAAATCTCCCCACAGCCAGAGCCCTGGAGCCAGTCAGCTAGAGGAGATGTCTCTGTCCTTGAAAGCCACTCTCGTGGTCTGGCGTTTCCTGTGGGTAATTTGAAACTGAGGCTCAGAAAACTGAACTCCAGTTAATGGTTTTCAATAAAGAATTAAGTGCTGCTCATCAGGCTGGCGCTGGAACCCCGCTTCCAGGAAGGGAGAAGAGTGCTTGGGGGGGAGGGGATGTGCGTAGTTGTATGCATGCATTGAGGGATGCGTTTGCATTTTCTAGTTAGTTAGGCAGCCTGATAAAAAAAAGGGGGGGTGGGTGGGAAATAAGATCAAGACCATATCAGCCAGAGGGCAGTGGGTGGGTGGGGTACAGGAGAGACCCAGGCCCTCCCCTCTGTAAAGGCTATACCGAGGGACTAATGATCATGCCATTATAGCGGGATCAACTGTTCCCACAAAAAGCCTATCATGCACCTTGCTAGCACCCTTTCTTTCCCTTGCAGCATCCCAGTGGGAATGGATGCTGAAGCTTTTTCTGATAGTGCCACCTCCCATAGCAATCATCATCATTAGAACAATCAAAGTTCTTGCTACATTCTTTATGAATAACTCCTTCAAGCCTTATCTATAACCCCAAAAGGTTGTAATCACTCTTAATTTTTATATGAGGAAATAAGGATAGGGAGAAGTTAAGAAACCTGTCCAAGGTCAACAGCTTCTGAGTGGAGTGGCATATTGGGCCTTTAAACCCAGGCAGCTCAGCACCAAAACCATGCTGAATAGCCACTGCAGTGCCTTGTTTCTTGTTGGGTAAACCCATGAATTAAGTCTTGGTGTACTATCACTGTACCTCAGAGAGGAGGTGGGGTGGGACTGAAGGCATGGATGATAGGAAATTTGGATTTTGTGAGGTGAGGCCAAAGGTAATGGAGGAAGAAGAAGAAGAAGAAGAAGAAGAAGAAGAAGAAGAAGAAGAAGAAGAAGAAGAAGAAGAAGAAGAAGAAGAAGAAGAGGAGAGAGAGAGAGAGAGAGAGAGAGAGAGAGAGAGAGAGAGAGAGAGAGAGAGAGAGAGAGAGAGTGTGCCAGGGTGTTTTGCCACTGCAAATTAACTCCAGATACATGAGCCACTTTGTGCATCTGGATTTATGTGGGTACTGGGGAATCAGACCCAGGTTGTCAGGCTTTGTAAGCAAGGACCTTAAGCCACTGAGTCATCTCCCCAGCCCTACCCTCTTATTTCTGTTCTTAGGAGCCTGTCCTAATTCAACTAAAAGAAATTCTAACAAAAAGATTGCTTATTTATCCAATCAAATAATTAGAAGCATGAACACCTAACCTGGGAAAGATATAAGTCTGGTGTTTACACTTGACACTCTACAGCCATGTCAAACAATGTTTCCAAAGGTGATACAATAACCTGGAAAAATGTTTGTGATATAATGGTAAATAAGAAGAAAATAAGGTCATACTGTATCAACAATAAAATCTCAAATATGTTCCAGACATAGAGGGGGTATGCAAAAATATAGTGCTGTGTTAGGATGATGGAATTATATTCATTTCCCTTTATTTTTCTAATTGCTATAATGTATTGCTTCATTATAGATAATGATGGTCTTGGTCCAAGATATTACTGGAAGACCTAAGTAAATTACACCTTCTCTCTATGCCTCAGTTTCCTAATCACTGTGACATGGATATGCCTCTTTTTTTTTTATCAGGCTTCCTGTTTTTGATGGAGTAACAGACATAATATGTCTGGCACTGTTCTTGTGTGTAGAAGGTGATCAACATTCTGTCTTCTGACATAGTGAGTTTTTCACAATGAAGATGAGGGCGCCAGGTGCAAATCTGTATTCCAGAAGCAGGGAATCTCAAAGTCAGGGATAGCTATATCACTCCTCCCTCATGACACCGTTTAAAACAGCAAAGGTCATAAAGAAAAAAAATAATAAAAAATACCAAGAAGGATCCACATGGAACCCTGCAGAGAGTGATGGGATAAGCAAGAGACCTATAACCACAGCCAATCAGTCAACCCAGGATAAGCCAGTGAGACAGACACCAATGATTTTCAACACAACCTAAAGCCAGAAGTACAGAGGCCCCTAAGACCTCAACAATAAAGCAGCCTTAATACTCACCCACCATGACTCAGGGAACTGAGCAGAAGAGGGGGCAGAAAGATTGTAAGAGCCATGGTGGAGGAGAATTGCCCCCCTCAGTAACAACATACAAAAGGGGGTGGAACCGGGTTGAATCTTAGGCTATCCATAACCCCCTACCCCATGGACTGATCCAGTCTGCCCATGGAGGAGGATACCCAGCTGATTGGGGACAGGGAGGAGGGAAATAAGGGAATTGGGGACAGCAACACATTATTTGCTCATTAAGTGTATCTAATAATGAATAATAATAATAATAAAAGCAAAGGTCAGAATCTAAGGGGGCCAAGCCCCATGGTAGTTCCCAGGATATACTCTCCCCCACAGCCTCTCTAGGAAACACTTCTTCCCAGAACTTGGGTGGGGCACTGAGGCTTGTGGTTTAACTGCTGCTTGCTGAGCCCACAGGCCATCAATTTCCTCATCCATCATTCATTTGCCTACTCACTGATTCCTGATGAAAGTGTCCAATAGTAGATTCTCACTCATGTTGATTCTGCATTTCTTAGGGATGGGGTTAGGGATTTTACCAAGAGCTTTCAGCTTTGATTAGCTCCCTGAATCTGCACATCTGCTTTGTAGAAGAGGTTCATTGAGCAAAACATGGCAACTATGAAAGGAAAGATTTAAAGGAATGTCTTCTCCATCATCAGCTGTTCCCCTGGCTCTGCCAGTCTGTATCAGCGTCTCTAGAATCCTGCTCCAGCCTTCAGGGTCAAAGTTACCTTTGTAAGACTCAAAGACAACCCCCACTCCCAACCTCGGTAGCATCAGTCTCTTGAGGTCTGATTACCTACTATGCACCTAAACACACAGCCAGTTCCCCTTGCTCCCCAGTGGCACTTTATGACTTTCTGCTTTGCGTGCTTTTTCTGCTTTCCTATTCAGCCAGCTCCAACATTTTCTAGCTCAAATCTCCTCCTCTTTGGCTCCCCTAGAAGAGCTACTATTCTCTTTCCTCTCAGATCCACATGTCCTTCAAGGGCACAGACCATATCTTTTCATTTCTGTGTCCCTAAAGCTTAGCTCAGAGCCTGGATCAGGCAGGAATTTAGTGAGTATTTGTTGAGTGAATTATGAATGACAGTGTGATTTTCAAGGCCTCCACCAGGGAGGAACACAGGGCCTTCTGACCTCTTGGGAATGGGAAGTGTTCTCAGCTGAATTCTCCTGGCAGACACTTTTCAGCATGGACAGCTGCTCACTCCCTGGAGGCTCTGTCTCTGCTTAGTTGCCCACTGGCATGTGAACATTTGGCCATAACCCGACTAGCTGTGGGATTGCAGCCACTGCCTCATACAGAACTCCCCCGAAAAAGCCTTGACAGGGACACAGAGTGCTTCATGGTCTGGCCTCGCTATCTCACAGCCATGGCTTCAGGCTCCAGGATTCTGCTAGACTGAATTATTTCCCGAGACCATCTTGTGATTGTTACTTTTCTTTATGATTCCTTCTGTCTGTAATGTTTTCCAGTTGCCGAGGCTCCTGCCTGTAACTAGGCATTTCACACTGGTTCAGGTACCACCGTCTCTTCTGAACCAGAGGCTTGTCCCGGGTGCTACCCAGCCTCTGGGTACCTCTGTGGTTTCACTGTCCATACTGGGTCATCATTATTTAATTTTCTAACAAACCTGCTGGCTCCCTGGCACAGGAACTTGATGAATTCATTTTTCCCTATTTTTAACACCTGGATCATGGTATGTACTCGCAAGCCTGTGCTGGATGGATTTATGGTTGGGTGGCTATGTGGGCAAATTGTGCTGAGACCCTTCCTGGTGCTGTGAGTTAAAGCCGGGCCCTGACTTGGGCCTAGCATGAATGAGAAGCAGGTGAGGGTCACAGTACGGTAGCAGACATGCTCATTCCTCAGCCTTGTAAGGTCAATCATGCACACTGTCCATGAAAGGAGGCTAAGAACCCTCTCCAGTGCAGTGGAGTGTCTGAGAGAGATGGGGTTCTAGGACCAGCTTTGTTGCAAACTGCCTCAAACCTCTCCAATCACTGGTTGATACTTGTTTATTGGCTTCGAACTTGGGAACTGCAGCCTTACTCAGTTTACTTAACAGAGCTGTTGTATGGGTCAAGTAATAGATCTTGAAATTCTTTGTACACTTTTTACTGTAAGGGAGAAAGCTCTGCAATGTAGCATGGCAGTGCCCACTAGGGGGAGTGACAGAGCAGGCCAGGCCAGGCCCTCCCTGTTAGAGGCTGTAGAAAGTACCAGCTTTGGGTTAGATCCTAGGTTGGCCCCGAAAGAGACTGGGGAGAGTTTAGGTGGGGGGGGGGGGCTTAGAGGATTCAGGATGTATGAAGTTTCAGGCTTCCCTCTCTTCAGAGATTCTCTCCAGATTCAAAGGACATTTGGGGATCATTTGGAAAGAAAGCAATCAGGAAAAGTCCAGCCTGATGCCAGAGGGGTAACACTATTTCTGCCTTATCTGTGGGTGTGGGTTAAGGACAGGGTGGAAGTATAGGACCTTGGGTTCTGCCCTTTAAGAACTGGTATCTGTATTTAGCTTAGAAGCCCGGATTTCAGCACTCCAGGGCTACTGCCTGGCTGGTGTAGGACTTACAGGACATCACATCCATGACCCAGGGTCTTTGTCTAAGTATACATCCTCTGCGGATGCTTGAAACCTGCAGAGTGGGCCTCACAGTTGATTAGCATCCTTTTTGCTGGAGCAGGAGGGACCAGACAGGGAGGCCAGCTGGAAGAGAGCTCTGTAACCCAATTTGCTGTGCTGAGAAGCCAGTCTGTCTGGCAGGAGCTAATTGGAAAGCTGCTTCCTCTAAGCCTGGACCCAAGAGGGCTCTAGGCCTGGCTGGGCGGGGCCCCCTCTACCAGTCTAACATCACTTAGTGCTTTGTGGGAGCCGCTCCCAGCGGGAGAGCACTTAGCTGTGGTAATTGGCCAGGCAGGCTCATCATTAATTCATGCCAAATTGTATGAGAGAGGGGAGAGAGAGAGAGAGAAAGAGAGAGAGAGAGAGAGAGAGAGAGAGAGAGAGAGAGAGAGAGAGAGAGAGAGAATGAAGAAGTGGGGATCGATGAGTTCTGAAGGTCTGAGTCTGTTTTAGGGCTTGGTTGAAGCAGTCTTGGTTTAGGATTGAGATCAGGAGTTCACTTGCTCACTTGCTGTTGACTTATACAGATAAGTCGCCTTAGGAGGTCTTAGTTTTCCCAGTCCGGGATAGGAGATAATTATGATTAATCCACCTTAGAGGATAGCTTTGAGGATGGAATCCAGGTGAGAGGCATGAGTGTTCCTCACATGTACACTTCAGCTGGTTCAACAGAGGACAAGGGCCATTTACATTTCATGTAATTTTTGATGTGGGTAGGCTTCATCTATTATCACTTGCATCACAAGAATTTTTTTTCAGTGCTGGAGGATGAACCTATGCTATTATGCATGCTAGGCAAGTGCTCTTCCACTGAGCTATAGCCCCAGCCCTTCAACAGTGTTTGTAAACAATTGCCTTTATTTCTTTTGTTGTCTTACTGACTCTTCAGTGCGTTATTTCATTGGCTACTTGTCATACACATCTTTAAAGTCACAGTCTACCTTCAAGAGTCAGTGCCACTACTTACATATAGTGTAAGAATCTTATAACAATATACTTCAATTTCTCCTCTTCGATTATTTTAGCAGACATTTTACTTATACACTGAATGAAGTGTTATTATTTTTGTTTACACAGTCAATTATCCTTCAAGGAGACAAATGATAATTTGAAATCCGTGCACACTTGATATGCAGTTGTCGTTCCTGGTATTTTCTGCTCTGTTGTGAAGGTTCACATTTCCATCTCATTGCATTTTCTTTCTCACCACAGGAATTCCTTCAGTATTTGACATGATATTCTACTGGTGATGCCTTCTTTTGGATAAAGGTTTGTTTTGTCTTTATCTGTGAAGGATATTTTCACTAGGTATAGAATTCTAGGTGAAAAAGCTTTCATTTTAGACTGTAGAGATGCTATTCCATTGTCTTCTGCTTTCTACTGTTTCTGAGTGGATTTCCATTTTCACCTTATCTTTGGTCTTCTGCACATAACATTTCTTTGTACTTTAATGGCTGCTCACATTTTCTTTCATTACTAGCCTGGAAAATTTGATTATGATGTGCTTTGGAATTAAAAAAAAATTTTCTTATACTTAGGCTCATTGAGCTTCCTAGACTAGTGAGTTTATAGTGTTGATTAATTTCAGGAAGCATTGTAACCATATTTCTTTGAATAATCTTTCTGTACCCCTTTCCTTTAGACTCCAATACATACACAATATGTACATACATGTCTTTAGCCCAATCCGTGTATTTTTCCATCTTAAGCAGTGCAGTTTTCACCTCTAGAAATTTAATTGAGTCCTTTAAAATATTATTCAGAAATCTACTAACTCTCTGAACATAGAGAGCACAGTATAATGAATAATAAATGGCTAATATCCTTGTGTCTTGATTCTAACAAATTTGTTAGTTCTGATCAATAGATGCCTCTCTTCATTATGGACCCTATTTCCTGCTTGCTTGCATTCTTGTTAGCCTTTTATTGAGTTACGGGCATTTTTAATTTTACCTTGTGTGGAGCTGGGTATTTTTATATTTCTTTAAATATTTTTGATATATGTTCTGAGATGAAGTTTAGCTACTTGGAAATAAATTTATCCCTTTGGATCTTTATTTTACAACTTGTTAGATAGAGCTAGATCTGCTCCTAGACAGAGCTAATTATTCCCCATATCTAAGGCAAGGGCCTTCTGAGTATTACTCTACTTTAACATTCCCTGTGAGTTATATGTTTTTAATAAGTTGACAGATAGTACAGACACTATTCCCATGTGAGTATCAAGCACTGATATGTCCTTCACTGGCTTAAGGTAGTTTTCTGACACATGTGGACTCAGTCCTCAGGGGAAACACTCACAGGTCTCTAGCATTCTTTATGCAATGCTTTCTCCAATACTCTCTCTGAAGTCTTGTTCCCTTGCTCTCTGGACTCTAAGCTCGGATCTGATCCCCATACAAAGTCTCTAGTGGAATCCTCACGATAGCATGTTGGGGCAATCCCAGAGCTTGTTCACTGTTTTCTAGAATTGTTGTCTTTTGTTTTCTCATGTCCATAGTCTTTAAAAATTTTGTTTTAGGGATTATTTTTGTGGAATATTGTTTCAGGTGGGAAGACAAACTATTGTCACCATCTTGCTACAACTTGGAGTTATCAAGGATACAGGAAATAGGGACATTTTCACAACGTACTTTTGACAGTTTGGTACATGTGTACCATGCATTTTGATTCACTTGTCCTCTCTCTTACCACTAAAACTTTCTTGTTCACAACAGATCTTCACCCTACTTCTATGCCTTGTTTATTTTATTTTTTGACCCACTGATGTAAATTATGATTACTTGCATAATCATGGTTAAGAGGTTATTTACTAAAAAGCAATCAGCCCTGTCCACCACTAGAGGCCATGATTTGCCCTCTCTCAGGAATCATTCCACTGTTTACTCTTACAGGTGGAGTTTTACAGACCCCTCCCTCATCTATGATGAGATATTGTCAGGCTCAGTCATGTAAGGAAACTCCATCTTCTGTAAGTCTAAGAGTGTAGTGGCTTTGTCATATCCAGAACACAGAATTCTGCTTCTCATCTTCCTGCTCTTACCTTCTTTCTGCTCCCTCTTCTGTGGGGTTCCCTGAGCCTTGGAGGCTGTGGTTTAGATGTCATGCTAAGGGCTGAGGACAAACTAGTTGCTTCTTCTTTGTAACCTTGCCAACTGTGGATCTCTGTAATCACCTCTACCCTTTGCATAAAGAAACTTCTGTGTTTGAAGCTGTGAGTACTACCAATCTACAGGAACAAACAATTTACAAGGTAGCCTAACATGCCATCCAATTGATATAACCCTTGTATTAGATTGTTCTCTAGGGCCTAGGTCCCAAGCCAGAGACTTTTTGCCAGATTTATAGTACTAGACATCATTTCCTTTCTGCAGTGCAGACCTAAAATCCAGCTAGAGAGCAACTTGTTACTCCTATATCTTCCATGCCACTATTGTACCAGTGAACACATCTTGTCTTGCAGGTTGGTTGTGAAGCACACAAAGTCTACAGCTGGACAGGATTTTCTCTCCCAGAAGCTTGCATAGCACCTTATGGCACAAAGAAAGCTAACTGGTCAGGAATAAGATTCCAGCTCAGTTTCATCTTGGTTTCTTTCCTTTCTGTAACTGAAGCATGTCGTGCCTTCACCATCTAGTTTTTGTGGGCAATGACATTAGCCAATATTATTTTACAGGCCTTCATGATCAACACCTAATTGGTAGTTAACTCATACCTGGCCCTGGGATTTTCTACAAATACCTTATGGCTTCTGGAACAGCTTTATCCCTCTATATAGGAGACTTTCATTTAAACAATTTTTTTTAAAGTTGGCTCACCAAGTAGATTTTCATATGACCTATCCACATGTCCTTAGCTTTGGTTCATCTCACCTGAACTGTGGAACTTTGAAAGAACATATGCTCATAGCCTCAAGCCTTGATGGAGTGGAATTCCTAGGACAGACTATAGCAGGGTTTGCTAGTCAGAGTAGAGGACAGGGACGCAGAAGACATAGTTGTAAATTGTTGCATCTGCCCTGATTCTCCTGCCTCTTATAACCTTTAGGACAGAGTCCCCAATCCCTATCATATTATTCTAAATCCTTTCCAGTTCAGGCACCTCCAAAAAGAATCTCCTCAGAGATGAGAATGGAGATCAAGAAGGAAGAGGCTAGATAGGAAAAGGTAGATGTTGCCTAGAATTTCATTAATGTGATGCAAAGAGGGCCAAATTCTTTAAGTATCTCACCACATGGGATATGATATTAGTGTGGGCACTCTGGGTTTATTATAGAACTTAAAGATTTAGTTGAGTTCAAACCACCTGCTGTGGGGGGAACCACCCGTTGAATCCTGATCCCAGCCACAAATCTGAACCTTGATCTCAAAATGAGCTGCCTTTGTTCAGAGTCTGAGCCCTAACTGTGGTTCCAGATTATGCCTAGATGTTGCTATGCACAAATCCACACTAGTGATATTAACATCATGTCATTCATTCTATCCCCACTACAGCAAGTGCCTTAAAAGGTTTTGTGACTAGCAAGTTGGGGGTCTATTCTTTCTCTGGGCCTCAGCTTTCTCAAAAACCAAGATTATCCATGGTTCTGATGAGATTGTCTAGTGCAGGTGAGCATACCAGTTCCTTAAGCCTTGTACCCTTCTCTGAACTCTGTTTAGTCTGGTTTTAACATCTCTAGTCCTCTCAGAGTTCATGGTGAGTTTGGATATGAAGTAGACAAGAAATACTCATGATAAATCATATGCCCAATAAATGAAATGCATTCACAATGCTTTTGGTATCACATTGTTGTTCGTGGAATTCATTTAACAATTCAACAAATATTGTTTTACTCTCCCACCATATACCACATACTTTTCTAGTTACTGGGGATAAATCAACGGATAGGCAACCATCCCTACCTTATGGGCCTTATAAATCCCAGTGATGGAGATACTTCATAATAAATATAATAAATAATTATGTGATATGTAGGCATGTAGTACATTATGCTATCTATAAAAGTCATTTCTGTAGTGTCTGACATGTAGTAGGTACCCAAGGAGTCTTTCTGAGAAGACCCAAAAAGCTATATTGGAAAATCAATAACAGCCAAGTCTTGAAGAATGATGAGAAATCCACCAGATACCCGAGGGGGTTATCTAGCATAGAAATGATCAAGTTAGAGGCTGGAGTTGAGGGCAATGCTTGGTAAACGGCTGAGGTTTCCTCCCTGATAAACTTACACAATGGCTATGGGGAAGACGCTCTGATAGAGTCAGAACCATGGAGAGCTCCAGGAAAGCCAACCACAGAGGAGACATCTTGCCAACCCAACTCCAACCAGGTGACTCATTCTAAACTCAGGCCAGGCTGATATCAGAATCTGACTTTCAGAATTATAAATCAGTTCATCCTACATTATATCTTTTGCTATTGGAGTGTTTGGCAAAATTGGGTAGTAATGATAACCTCTGGAATCATATACCTCTGGAATACCAGCGTTTGACTTTTAGTTCTACAACTATCTGTGTATATTGGGAAGGTTTCTTAGTTTTTCAGTAAAGATAACAATGCTTTTCTCATAGTGGTGTGAAGACTAGGGTGGAGGTTAGCAAAGAAACAT
The DNA here is from genome assembly GCA_004024765.1 of Zapus hudsonius. Lineage (NCBI taxonomy): Eukaryota > Metazoa > Chordata > Mammalia > Rodentia > Dipodidae > Zapus > Zapus hudsonius. The sequence continues at coordinate 27,692 of PVHP010014305.1, read as the reverse complement.
GGTTAGTGCCCGAAACATAGATGCTAACCTTGCAACAACACCAAGTTGAGAGGTGAATAAAATTGCTAGTAATTTTATGACTTTTCTGGGGAGAATTTCTGCATAGGATTTCATCCTGGATAAGGGGGAATTCTGGGCTGAGAGAACAGCCAGGGAAAAAGCAGGGAGGAATCAAAGGCGAGGAAATGGAGAGTAATTTAATGAGACTGGAGCTATTCAGTTGCTGCTTTTGTTCTGAGGTCTCCGGAGCCACTGTTTTCAGTTTGGAGTGCTCTGTTGAGCCTCCAGACTTTATTTGCAGCTAGTATATTGAACATAAAAATTGAAAGTTCTTCCCATACCTCTAACCTGCTTTTCCAAAAGAGAACACAGTATTTCCCTCCAATGTACTGTCTCCACATAGACTGTGAGAAGGGTGTTTTGTGAATGGTCTTAAATTGGTGTACGTTTTCTCAAAGAACATGGTGACCTTATTCTTCTTTCCATCTCAAAGAAGAAAATAAGAATAGCTAAATCTAGGGCTGGAGAGATGGTTTGGCAGTTAAGGTACTTGCCTCCAGTGCCTAAAGCCCCCAGTTCAATTCCCCAGGACCTACATGGGCCAGACCCACAAGGTAGTGGCCCTGGTGCTCTCTCTCTCTCTCTGCTTGAAATTGAATAAATAAATTATTTAAAAAAGAATAGCTAAATCTAAATGATGAGATTATTGGATTAGATAGAGAAGGACTTCAAATATCAGTCATAAGGAATTTAGGAAGACTAAAAAAAAAAAAAAAAGGTGACCATGGAGCTCTCACCTAAAGAATATTCTCTCATCTCACCATGATTTTGTCACCATAATTTAGTATTTGAGTCAAATGTCCTTTTTCACAACAGTTTACATTTGTATAAACTGTACAAACTTTACATCTTATAAAAGGCCTAACTTGATCTTAATCGCCACCCTATGAGGTTATCAAGACAAAGATTACAGTTCTGCCTTGCCCTCATTTTATATACAGAGAAACTGAAACTGACAGCCACAGAAGTGACACAGTTGGCAAGAAATTAAATGGTACAGCCAGGAAAAAAAACTGTCTTCCAGTTCTCTCCCACCCAAGACCTTCTCATTTCTTTACTCTCTGGGTATCAACAGAGAGCGATAGCAGCAGCAGAAACAGTAGCTGAATACAAGACTAAAGATTCATTGAGTCCTCTGTGATTTTGGTTGTCTTAAGCAGTGGGACAATAAAAATCTGACCTTAAGGAGTACATAAGTTTTGGTGTGAAGTGCCAGGGCTCAGCCTTTAGAAGGGAGGAAGGGCCTGATGCCATTTTAGCTCCAGTCAAGAGAATTGGTGATACTCTGTTTCTCACATGGTCTAGGACTCAACAATTTATCAAGCTGCTCTACCCCCTACCTCATTTGATATGTTCTCATCATCCTTGGCAGGGAAGGATGGACTGCTGTTATCACCTGCTTTTCAGTTGTGCAGAGATGGCGTGAGGATGAGGAGGCTCTGAGAAGTCCATGGATTTGCTCGAGGTCACTGGTCTGTGACTGAGCTGGGGTCTGAATAAGCTTCTCATTTGTGGCCTAATCACTTTCTCTCACTCTTTCTGCTGTATCCCAGCTGCCCATGCGTCTGGCCAGATCTGAAAAACAAATCTTATAATTGAGTTGGAATGTGGGTGCTGGGCCTGGAAGACAATGTTTCCTGCTTTTCAATCTGTTCTTAATTTATTAAAGTGATGAAATAAGGAAGAGGCCCAGAAGGGGTGGATGTTTTCCATCAGCGAATCTGGGGAACATGCAGAGGCAGAAGGTCAGGAGGAAGCTGCTGTTGCTCATGTAGCTTCATCCACCCTGGCAAAACCCACAAGGACATGCTGAGGATGTGTGTCTTCTTACACATACCCCTGAAAAAATAAGCCAGACAAGAGCAGACATTACAGGGATTCTCCCTCTCTCTGGGATGCTACCTTGGCTGTCCAGAGTACCTTCTATAGTCTGACAAATGCCAAAGATCCTGGAGCCATACCAAGGGAAGACTGCAGGGGCCTATGTCAGCCTGAGGGACACAGGAAAGTTTATGATCTGATACTGAAGCTTGACATTTGAAAGGTGAAAAGAAAGATGAAAAGATGTTACCTGGGAAAAGGGAGATGAGGAGGAGAAAGTATTTTCCAGATGGTGAGCATAGCAGGTGAAAGACCCTTTGGGGAAGGAGGGGGAGAGAGAAACAGAGAGAGAGAGAGAAAGAGAGAGGGAGAGAGAAAGAGAGAGCGAGGAGAGGGAGAGAGAGACTGGCTGGCACAAGAGAGGTACAGAGATGCAGCTGGGCAGTTATGGGAGTTGGCAGTTCTTATAGTTTGGGTGGCTTTCCGAGTCAGGCAAGGAATTCAGAGTTCTCTGAAATGGGTTTGGGTTGCTAGCTCAGCTTTTTTGGCTATGCATAGAAAATAGAGCCAAGGCAAAGAATAAGGGAAATGCTGGAGATGTTGCGAGGCCTGATGGAAAGGAGAAATTGGGAAAGGGGCTAGAGAGGACAGAGGGAAGGAGGAATGGAACAGCATCCAGGAAGCTAGGTTCCCTGATAAGGAATGATTGATTGGCGAGTGTGGGAAGATGAAGGAGCTGGCTTGGGGAAGCTTTGGTGATGTGGCTCAGGTGGCCACTGCTTGCAGTTGTCTGTGTGCAGTGGATTTGAAGACTACATTGTGTAATTACCATTCTTATCCAGATTGTTGGCTTCTCATCTGCATCAATCAGGGTTTTGTAAAGAAGCAGAACCACACAGGAAATCTATCTATCTATCTATCTATCTATCTATCTATCTATCTATCTATCAATTCATCATGTACTTACCCATCTGTCTATCTACACATGTGTGCACATGCATGCATGCACACACACACAAACAGAGAGAGAGAGAGAGAGAGAGAGAGAGAGAGAGAGAGAGAGAGAGAGAGAGCGAGAGAGAGAGAGGGCTCATGCAGTTATGGAACTGAGATTACCTCTGCATGCTAGAGACCCAGGAAAGACAGTGGTGTAATTCAAGTCCATTTTGAAAGGCCTGATATCCTTAGAAGTCATGGTGTAAACTTCTGTTCCAAAGGCAGAAGACAGACCAGCATCTTAGGCTAGTAAGAAGGGGCAAGTCCTTCCTTTTTCCCCATTTACTTTATTAATGTTCTTTATGGATTTGATAGTGCTCACACACACTGAGGAGGACACATCTCATGGTCTGTCACTGTGAGATAGATACATAAGTAGGAGGTGTTGATGAAATTAACTTACTCTGATACTTGGCTGTTGGCTCAATAGCAGAGGAATCCATGTTATGAAGTGGTCCTGCACAGAAGGGGCTGGAGATAAGAATTAGCATTGAGGAAATGCCTGCCATGGTTTTTCTGGTTCCAATACAGTCCCACTCCCCACTTCCCCACACCCTCCCACCCTTGTCTGTCTTGGCTCCAAGATTTTGCTTTACTCATCAGTCTTCCTTTGTTATCATTTTGGAATCTGCAAAACCCAGCAGTGTATGTGGACAATAGTCAGAGTTCAGTAACCTTGAATTGGATTGACCAAGTTTTTCTTTTGATTTCCACAGGGTTCTTGTGTGTCTATGAGAGGATTTGCATGTATTTATAGTTTGCATGATGTGTATAGTTGATGTTGAGAGCCTTATGTTAAATTTCTGAATATTTCCTGTAAGTTCATTCTGGTTCTTAGGCCCCTTCACCTCATCAGCACCTTATCTCCAGCAATTCTCAATATCCCTCTCTCCTAAAAACACATTTCAGGATCACCCATATCTCTTAGACATGATTACCCCATTTTTGGACATCCTGGAGTTTGGAGCCAGGCCTCTTCAGGCATATCTAGCATCTTCATTTGCCAGTTGACCGTCCCAGCTCTGTTACCACTGACAATGGGAATGGACTGAGTTTGGTTCTGAAGGTGAGTGGGCAGTAATGGTAACACTACACTCAACTTCTTGCCCTGGCCCCAGTCCTGAAAACATTCGACTAGGTCACAGGTTCTCTGAGTGCCCGAATTTTGGAGGAAGAGATAGAAAGGTAGGGGCTTAGAAATTATTGTCTTTAGACAATTTGTGTTTCTAGGTGCATAAGAAAGTCTCCCCTTCCACTATAAGCTGATCATGGTGTTTTAATGACTCAAAATCATGAATATTAAATTGAGGGAAAGTTGACAGTATTTAAATGAGCATCATTAAGAGACACATAAATTAACAGGGTTTTTAGTTCTCTTGGAATTGCCATTTCAATGTTAATTAAACAACCGTAGTGCTCAGGCGCTTTTGCAACAAACTGTCCCCAATGTGTGCTGCAGAATATCATTATGGGTGGCTGCCTTGCTGTTTAATTATTTCAAGTTGATGTTTTCCCATTGCTGCCATGGTTTTATGATTGTCTTGCATTTGGAAAAGGTGATGGGACCCAACCTCTGTCTAAGCTTCCAGGGTGAGCTCTGTTGGTCCCAGGATGAACACCTGAGCTGAGCAATGTTGTTCCCTCATGCTTTCTGTGACCCTCTAGGTTCTCTGATGGACTGGTCAGTCCGTCTGTCAACTTGAGGAATCTAGGAAGAACTTGGCATCTTAGTTGAAAATTATTATACTCTTAGAAAGTTGGGGCAAATGTGAGTTTGGATGGAGCACTGCAAGGTGGAGAACAAGGCCGAGGGTGACAGAGTAGGAGAGAGGGGGAAGGAGGGCTTACATGTCTGTGCTGAGTAGTTTGCAGTGGGGAAGCCAAGAGCCCTGGAATTTACCCAGGAATCCACTGGTGATCTCACTCTCTCAGGCATCAGTTTCTTTAATTATAGAGCAAGTGGGTTAGATCAGACCATGAATGGGGAGATAAGCCTTAGAGAAGAAGTTACTGATGTTGATTTGCTAAATGGACATGTGTCTTTCACAATTTCCTCTAAACATTTCTGTTTATATTCATAGATTAGTGTTGCTCTCAGCCTTTGCCAGAGAAGATTCTTTTGGCTCAGTAGTTAAAGATGTCTGCTTTCAAAACCTGTCAGTGGATATTCAATTCGCCAATATCCATGTAAAGCCAGATGTAAACTGGCACATGTGTGGTATATGTGTGTGCCGCCCCTAACACACGTACCCATGCACACACATTCATACACACATAAATAAATTTTTTTATTGTCCATAATGAGTTACAACATTTAGTGGGCAAACAATGAGTTGTTATCCCCAATTCCCCACTGCACACATAAATAAAATTTTTAAAGAATTTTTTTTGTGTGTTGGGCTGTAATCTCTGTGAGAGCAAGTGCTTTTTTCCACTGATATTTCACCAATCTCAGTTATGTCAGAGAAGGTGTTTGATAAATAATAATTATGGTAAATAAAGGCAGCGAGCTCATAATGCTTCCAGTGTTTGTTATGGTTATATGGTATAAATTAATTACAAAAACTTTCTTTGAAGAGATCATTATTTCTTGATTTTTTTCATGATACCATGATCAATGGAAAAAATGTTCATGAGCCTTAAAGTAAATTGGAAAAATGGTTACAATACAATCTTTTTCCCCCCTATTGTAGGTCAAGAGTGGAGTGATTTCAGGCTAACTTTGTAACCTGTCTCTGTCAAGAATTGTGTGTGTCTTGCTGAGAAGCTAGTGCAGGGTCTACATATGCTAGGTAAGCACTCTACCACTGAGTTATAGCCTTAGCCCAAGTGATATTTCTAAGTCAGAATTAAAAGACCTTGTAAGCTTCCTTTCTTGTTATTCTTATAACATTGAGACTAGTCATTGTGGCAAAGCCCAGGCTAGCCTGTTAGAAAAGAAGAGACTCATGATTCAGTTGATCTCTATCACCCCAGTTGATATTCGGCCAACACTGAGAAGCAGGACTTCCTTGCTCACTCACATATATATATATATACAAACAAATGAATGCTCCAGGACAAGACCAACAGGAGGACCACCCACCTGAGAACAGCTCATAGAATCAACACCCAGAAACCTGAGCCAAATCAGTGGCTATGCTACGTCCTTGAACTTTGGATGAATACAAAGAAATAAAAGACTATTAAAGATGTTTAGGGAGACATTCAGAACTAATTAGGTGTTTCACAATACAACCTGCCAATAGAAACACAATTAAAATAACCCAGCAAAGCTCACCAGAAAATGTTGTGTCATTACTTTCGTCATGTAGGAGCAAGATCTTCACGAACACATTGAGTTGGCATTTCCACAATGGGGACCTTTCCAAGGGACAGATTGCTGGGGCTTGGTGTAGCTTGTGGTAATGCCTATGAAGGTACAGTTCACTCACTTATTCCTACCATCTCATTGCGCATGTCCAAGAGAATCTCCACTATTCACACAAAAATACAGAAGCATCCTCTAAATGGTATGTTTTCCACAAGCTTTCATATTCCCTTTCATGTCACACCACCATTGCATGCACACTGTGCTGCCAAGACTAGTCCTGGTGGTCCAAACTTACTCTTCTTTCCACCTTCTCATGTACATTCTCTCTATCCAGACCTCCTCATCTGTCAAACCCCTTTTAAAAACGCACACAGTTGTAAACATGTTAGCTTCTTGGGAAACTTCTTTCATTAGATCACAATATTCAAGTTGTCTCCAAGACCCCAGATAATGGTCGTAGCAACTTGCTGCATTGTGAGCAAATTATGTTCTCTTTGAGCTCCATGTCCCTTCTCTTAAACTTGCCTCCTCTCCACTTTCACAGCCCCTAATTGCTGTTTGTAGGTCAAATTCCCAGTATATGGTTTATAATGAAGAAATGAAGAATGAAAAATAATATTTGATCAAGGACTTGCAGCATTGTCTCCTATTGGTCTCATTAACCCTATGTTCCCAATGAGGAAACTGAGTTCCCAAATAATTAAATAACTGGTTGAAGACTTCTCACTGAGAAACAAGGAGACAAGAATTGGGTTTCATGAATTTTAGACCTCAAATTGTCTAATACCTACATTGATTCATGTGTTCATTTCTACAGTACTTAGTTTGTGAGCACTCTGACAAACCTCCACCCTTCTTACCCTGTTATAAACCTGCTCTCATCACCTTTTCCCATTTCCCTGCCTTTGTCTCTTCTCCTTGGGAAGTTTTCACTGAACCCAGACTGAGTTAGGTGCTTTCTATCCCCACAACCTTCTGAATTTTTCTGTTGTATTCTTCTCTTCCCATTTATCTGTGAGCAATTAGAGAACTACCTTTTATTCCTTTATAATTCCCATGAAAGTAAGTTCTTGTCTGGTTGATGTTGAGTGAGGGGTCTTTTGAATTACGAGGCTTGGAAGTGATTTGTAAAAGACAGGTTCTGAAGGGGTTTGGACATGACAGGAGCCTGGAAGTACTTTAAGCAGGTTAAATGCCATTATGCCAAGAATACTGAAAGTTGAGTTCTTTTAAAAAGTGTGAAGGGATAACCAGTAGTCAGTGAGGCTCAAGAAACTGACACACACACACACACACACACACACAGAGAGAGAGAGAGAGAGAGAGAGAGAGAGAGAGAGAGAGAGAGAGAGAGAGAGAAAGAGAGAGAGAGACCTTTTAGTGCACAGTGTTTGTACTCCACACAGGTCTCCTTAGATGTTTATCACACCTTACTTCATGCTCTTTTAATGACATGGTGACTCTCCCTCTCTGCAATGCCATTATAGTGCACTGAACACTAGTACTAGTCCACTAGAACAGGCAGCCAGAGTGTTGGAGTTTTCTACTGACTTCTGGGTGCTGAGGATGAGAACTCCACTCCTAGTCTCAAGTTGAGATGACTTCCACTCCATAATCCCCCCCCCCCAGACCAGGTTTAAACTCACCTTCTGTGGGACTTTTTTTATGAGGTTATATTCTTGTTTGACTGTCCCTTTCTGTCTTGCTTTCTTTACTTACTGGTTTGTCATGGAGATACTTTCCCAATAAGTCACTTGCATGTGCATCTCTATTTCAGAGTCTGCTCTGAAGAAGCCAACCTTAGCCACATACATGGACACAGTGATGTACAAATGAGATGCAAACTGTGTTTGTGACTCTAGCGATAGCTGAGAAGCAGTCTGGCCCTTTAGCCACATCCCTAAACTGTTAATAGACATGGGGCCATAAATTCTAGAAGTAGGACTTCCATGGGTATAGAACAATCCCATGGAGACTAACTCTGGTTTTCGTACATACATGGAAAATTTGTTGTCATCCTCAGTCCTTTAAAATATCCCACAATATAAAAAGAAAAATCAGTAGTCCCATTTAATATGAAGACAGTAAAGGTCAGAGTGACCATTAGTCTAAAGAGCTCAATCCAGACAACCATATTGCTATGTAAATGAACTTCCAAATATATCTTTTTGTGTGTGTATGGGGTACATGCACATGCATAACCACTTTTGTATGTGTGTGTAGCATGTATGTGAGGGTGTGCATGCATATATATGTGTGTCTATGTGAGTGTCTATGGAGACCAGAGGTTAACATTGGATATTGTCCTCATTGTGGTCTTGAAGGAAAAGAAAGTGAGAAGGAAAATTTTGCCTGCCCACAGGCAGAAAATTAATTGTAAATCAGATTGTGTTACCAGAATTGGTTATATCTGTGTTTTAAGGAATTTTCCATCTTCTAAATCTAATAGATGGAGTAGTCAGAGCTTGACGGCTACAACAGTTTTTAATTTGTTTGGAAATTAGTCCAAATAATGAAGAAATGCTTTTCAATACAACATAAAGGCAATACAATTGGCATGTCTTCTTTTAGACAACAACAAAAGTGTTCTCAACGGTGAATAATTAAAGAAATGCATCTGTTAGAAATCTCTGGTTTGGAGGAATGCTGCTTTAAGGGACTTCATTCTCTAGCACTTGGGTAGCTGCATCATTTTTCCCCTTTCAAGATAGACCTGGCAGTTGGGCAGGTAGGCTTACTTTCCAATTCAGAGAGAGGAGAGTCTGGTTCACTCTCTGGATTTGGTAAACCTGAGAGCTTCTGCCCTTACCAAAAAAAAAAAAAGGTAAGTTGCTTTGCCCAGCAACTTGTGGTCTTTGGAGCAAATACATTTCAACTATTTATGATGACTGGCATATTAGTTACTTTTCTTGTTGCTGTGACAAAATTCCTGACCAAATGCAAATTAAGGGAAAAAGGGCTAATTTTAGTTTATGGTTCAAGGGAACAGTCCACTGTGGCAAGGAAGGCATGACAACAGAACTGTGAGATAGCCATTCACATTGCATTCACAGTCAAGAACAGATGAATCCAGGAATGTTGGTGCTATTCACTTTCTCTTTTTTATTCAGTTTCAGGGCCCCAGACCATACAATGGTGTCTCTCATATTCTGGGCGAGTCTTCCCACCCCTGTTAACCCTGTCTGGAAACAACCTTAATACATCCAGAGGTATCTTTCTTAGGTGATTCTAAATCCAGACAAGTCACCAATGAAGATTATCAAAACTGGTGATACAGGCCACATTTATAGTCCATTTTAATGTAGAACTGTCTCCCTGCCCTACTTTATCTCCAGCAACCCATTGGGTGGTATTGGTATGTTGCTTTTTCTGAGACTCAGTTTCCTCTTTAGTAAGTGTGAAATCTAGCTAATTGGTATGAACAGTAAAGATAGTGTTAATATGTTAATAAGCAATCATGAATTAGTGGTCATGAGCTAATGAAATGGGAAACATTACTAAAAACAAGGTGTTGTCATGGCACCTTTGGTGGTGTAGGATTTCCTCTACTTTCTGTGCCCATCCTCAGGATAAGATGTGGCCCTGCAGGTGTGGGAGCTATATCAGGATATTCCTCAGTGGGCGCTTGAGCTGTCTAGATTGCATCACATGGTTTGAGATGCTTCTCCAACTCTTCATTGAAGAGAGGAAGTCCACTACTTCCACTAGAAATCTCAGTGTATTGAAGATGGTCTGATTGCAAGCTTGCTTTTTAAGCTATTTTTTTTAAGGAGACAGGATTTGGCATGAAATGCCTGGACTCAATCAAGTCTCTGGCCTCAGTCAATTCTCCTGACTAGCTGACTTCACAGGCATATATAGCTGTTCCTGACCTGAAATTGGTTTTAAAATTTTCCCCAAAGTCCTGAGCAGTCAGAAAGCAAAGAGCTAAGAGTCCAAGCAACCAAAGAAAGGTACAGAGGTGCAGGGTGTGGCTCACAGGTAGGCATAGTCAATTTGTTCTGCATTGAAGAGTTTGGGGAGGAAGAGTGGCAACTGCTGATTTTTCTGTGCCATTCTTTACATATGCCAGCCACTTAATGCCATGAAGCATGCCTGTTTTACAGGCTGAAAGACTGAAGTTCAGAAAGGCAGAATTAAGTTGCTATGGTCACACAACTAGAAAGGATGAGAGCCAGGACTTTTTGCCAGGTCTAAATATTTCTGAAACCTTTGTATATCGCAACTTGCTGACTCTCAAAACAAACTGGCATCAACTTAAGTAGGCAATTGTGACGTCATGTTCCTTAGGTTGGGAGCCTATAAGGTACAGGCTAAAGGGGAGACCAGAACAGTCACCTCAAAACTTCTTCTGATCTCTCTCTAGCAGGAGGCTCAGAGACCTTTGGTCCTAAGAGTGCAAGGTGAAAATCCTCCTTGGTTCCATTTACTGCTCATCTCCTTCCCGCTGTTCTTGCTGGTCTCCTTCCCCATCCAGCCCCTTATCCAGCCTTTTAGGCTCCTTCAAGACATCTACAGACAGCCCTTTTCAGTGCCTGTGACCATCCTAATAGATAATTTGCATGCACAGTACACTGCTGCACAGTGGAGGAGCTGGGCTGGAATCCTGGAAGTGAGAGCTTCTTGGGTTTTGCTATTCTCACGCCTTGCCCTGTGCTTAGCACATAAGAAGCACTCAAGGATCATAGCTCTTTCTCCTTCCTTTAAAAACCAATGCCCACCCTCCCATCGAGGTTCTGAATTTTAGAGTCTAGGTATATTCGCCTTCCCTTCCCTTTGCAGGAAGCTCTGTCACTGACCAGATTTTGGCCTTTGATGGAGTAGGATTTTGTGTGTTGCTCAGCATGTACCACTTATGCTGAGGAGACTGTGGGCCAAGGGCCCTGGAGCAAGAGGGTGGCTCGGCCTCAGCTCAGGCAGCCTCTCTGAAGACACAGCCTGGCTGCTTTGCATGCAGGATGAGGGTTCCTCTGGTCAATTTGCTTTCACTAATGTCAGGCCCCCGCAGCACGGTCGTCGGTTGCATAGCAACTGGCCGAGCAGCGCAGCAGAGGTGGCCATGCATAAAAGATGACACATGATGGTGAGGCTCGGGGTGACGATTTGCAAATTTAGATACAGTCGCAGCAGGAATATGAACTGGGCACTCGACAGGCATGGGGGGGGGTGGTTTTCTTTGTCTCCTCCCATCTCATTCAGAAAGCCAGTTTCCCACTGTATTGGTAGAAGTCTAGGGAAAGGAGCAAAAAAGGGGAAGGGAGGTTGGCTTCAGTCCTTAGAAAATCAGGGGCTAGGCTGGTTAGGGATGAATGGAGCACAGGAAAGAAACAACGTGAAACAGTAATGCTAATATAGACAAGCAGAGACTTTAGGGTGCTAAGAGGACCTTTCTCAGGAAGCCTGGTCTCCCCATGGATTCCTCTACCTCAGTAGAAGGAACTCCTGGTGTGGTAGGTAGGATTGATGCTGACATGGTGAGGTTCTTCTCTGAAGTACTGAAAACAGAGAGGCAGCTACTGCTCTCATTTGAAAAGTATTATCAGGATTGACCAGGAATGTCTACCAAGGGAGAGGCAGGTCCCTGCCGTCCCTCCCCCCAAAAAATAGGCAGAGGCACTTAGGTGAGAACTTGCTTGTATTTTCTTAGCAGGAGGTGAAAGGAACTTTGAGACATTTGTGGGCTTCCTTGTGTCAGAAAGGTCATGTCTGGTAATCCCTTCAAGGTCCTCATGGAGGTATGGCTGCACTTCCTATGTACCCTCACCTTCATCGTACTAAAGACATGAAGGAGTAATAAACTATCATTTGTGATCCCCTGGAAGGGATTGGAAACCCATCTGACCCCAACTCCTTATTTTTGAGAGGAGAAGTGGACACGGAGAAGAGGAGAGACTAGCAGGGGCCTTCCATTCACTGAGGCAGGGAGAGAGGAAGGGGAAGGGAGGACAACTGTGAACAGGACAGCGAGGCCTCTAGGATTCTATGATGGGCACATGGTGACCTCATAAATGGAGACAGGGTCCTTCAGGATGAGCTGGTCTGGGGAAATAATCACCAGTGTAAATTCACCTTAAACTGTCAACTCTGTGGACAGGGACTTCTGGTTCTACTTGATAGTAACAGTCCTGTGGTGGGTAGGCTCCGTGGCCACGGCTTGATCCAGGTGTCCCCCACAAACAAATGAATGTGTTCTCAGTGATCGATCTTCAGCTGATGGCAGTTTGGGCTTTACAACCTTGCTGGAGCTATGTTGTCGGGGGCGGACTTATGGGGGTTATAAGCCAGCTTCCCCTTGCCAGGATTTGGCACACCTTCCTGCCATTGTTTGCAGTGCTTTGGTGAAGGTGATGTCCACCCTCTGCTCATGCCATCATTTTCTCTGTCATGATGGAGTCTCCCTTCGAGTCTGTAAGCCAAATAAACCCATTCCTCAACAAGCTGCTTTGTTTGAGTTCTTTGTTTTCACCTTTAACTGTCAACTCTGTGTGGACAGGGACATCTTGTTCTACTTGATAATACCAGTCCTGTGGTGGGTAGGCTCCTGCCCACTAGCTACTGAGTAAATTTTTCTCACTTGCTCAGGCATTCCTTTGACACCCATTATTTTATTTGCTATTCTCCACATCTCTGATGTGGGTATTATACCCCCATTTTTTTTAGGTGAAGAAAGTTCAGATGAGGAAAACGTGTCCAAGTTACTGTCTCAGATCTTGCATCATGTTTTTATTAGTGCTGAAATGCCAAGTACTCCATCCCCAGGACCTCTCTTCAGGAGTAAGTTGGGGGTCACAGTGTCAGTTGACAGAGTTACTGATGTCAGAGTTCATTCAAGAAAGATGTATATGGGATGCAATGAAAGTTCCCCAAAGGAAAAAGATGCAGTTTGACCAAAACTTTGTTATTCTTCCTCTAATAGAATCAACTTTGAAGATGAAACCTCTGACCAGGCAGAACAGCTTCCTCTATAATCTGTTACACCTTTTCATCATTTTGAGAACCGGGCAAAAGTTCAAATCCCAGTTCTACCACTTATTTGCATGATGAACTCAAGTAAATTGTTTTAGTTCCGTTTCTTCGTTACTGTCTCTGTAAAATAAGGACACTAATAGCAGCCACTTTATGGAGTTGTGAGCACTCAGTAAATTAATATATGTGAAGTGCTTAGAACAGTGCTTAGCATCTGGTAAGTGCTTAGTAAAGGTTTAATGCTCCACTGAAACACAGTAATTATTATTGGAGCAGAGAAGGGGAACACAGTTCAGACTGGGGATAGGAGTCAGGAGATGGAAGAAGAAGGGGGAAGGTTTTCTCAAGGATCTGATAATGTGAGCTGATTTGAGAAAGATACAGGAGGTGTGAAAGAGGCTTCATCTGTTTATTTAGTAGCCGAGGAAAACAAACATGGAGAAGATAACTTTCCTGTAGAAGGGTATGTCACAAACACTAACAGTGCACAACCAGTCACCAGGACTAAAGCTAAGGGGAGGGCTGAGCTCTGTACCTCAAGGTACATGGCCTCATGCCATCTTAGATAGTGCTCTATCTGGAGGGGTAGACAGGTAATACAGGGGTTGACAGGTATTACAGAGGTAGACAGGAAACACAGGGATTGACAGGTAACACAGGGGTAGACAGGTAACACAGGGGCAGACAGCTAACATAGGTTTAGACAGGTAACACAGGGGTAGACAGGTAACACAGGGATAGACACTTAACAGGGGGTAGACAGGTAACACAAGTATAGACAGCTAACACAGGTAACACAGGGGTAGACAGGTAACAGTGGTAGACACTTAACATGGGGTAAACAGTTAACATAGGGGTAGACAGTTAACACAGGGGTAGACAGGTAACACAGGGGTAGACAGATAACACAGGGGTTGACAGGTAACACAGGGGTAGACAGGTAACACAGGTCACCTGCAACAACCAGAGGATCAGAAAGGATGCTTGGTCATGCTTGGAATTTGAAGGAAGGTAAGTGGTACCTCAGAGGCTGGTGCTTTCAGCCTCTGGCTGCCAAGTGGCTCACTGAGCTACCAAGTAAATGAGCCAAGTTCGAGCCTTTGAAGAAGACATGACACCTTCATTATTGATAAACACAGTGTCTGAATGTAGTTTCACAGGCCTGATTTGTTTCAGGTCATAGTAGATACTCAGAAGAAGTAAACACTTCCACATCTCCCAGGTGCTTCTCCATTCACCTTTATGTCCTTCCTTCTGTACTTTGGCATCTTTGAAAGGATGAGGAGGGTCCTTGGGTGAAGCCTTGACTGAACCTAAGAGTGTTGGTCCTGGAGCCTGGAGACAGACTCCTTCCTAAGGTGGCCTCTGGTTGTTCCCGGGAGGTGTGAGCCAAAGACGAAGGAGCCTGATAGCTTCTTGCAGCCAATTGCTACAGTCTAGAAAAATGCTCCAAAGGACGGAGGATTCAAATCCTTGCTCTTCCTTCTGAGAATCTGACCTTGGCCAAGCTACTCAACCTTACTCCCTTTCCTCATTAGCAGAATAGGGATAGATGTCAGCAACCTCAGGATTATATGAGGCTGTGCATGTAAACACTGGACAAATGAATGAACTCACACCAGGAAACGCTCTGCCAAGTTAACTATTTAGTAAGTTAACTCACCGTCCCACCCACACCTGCAGAAAGAATGTATTATGTTTCTGAGGATGATCTGGCCTACCTTCTGAGCCACTTTTCTCCCTCCTGTGACTTAGTGAAGGAAATATTACTTTTCATTCTAACCATGACAAAGTTATGGCTAATTTTTATTCAAGTGTCTGGAGTGTTACTTTCTCTTGGAGTTCTTTCTGGGAGACCTTCAGCTTTATATTAGTCAGACTGGGCAAGACTCATTTGCTAGGAGAGGTAAGAGATAATACCTTTCAATTTCCAAACATTGTCTCTCCTAGTCCTTCCTTATCATAATGAGGATGCAGCCCACCTTCAGACTGTACTTAGGATAGCATCTTGTCTTATACCCAGAGGCTAGCCTGGGATGGGCTTTGGAGGGCGGAACTGTTGGAGTGTGCCCTCATGGACACTTACCTGCATTTGCACAGGCAGCTGGTCCCAGAAGGCCTCGGCAGAGTGTCCTCATCTATCCACTGGCCTCATGTACACACACTGCTACTGCACAGTGTGCCAAGCAAACCTGCTTCCTGTCCCCTGGTCCCCCCCCTCATGATTACTACCACCAGATCCCAACAGCAGCTGCCCTATGTGGTCCTTAGAATACTCACTGTTCAGAGACTTCTGCCAAGAATAGTTATCAGACAAAAGCAATACCTCTAGGGTCTGTGTTAAAATTCTAGACTAAACGAGAAAAGTAAAATTCAAGGAAGCCACTCCCTTTTCTCTGTGGGCTCAGTATCCACCTGCCTCTCACTACCCACAGACCCAGATATATAGCAGATGGGCAGCTAGAGAGCCTTTCAAGAGTGCCTTCAGAGAGGTTAATCACAGGTGTCACCTGAGTTAGAGCCAGGTCCTGTGTCGGCAGTTACCCAGGAACACTGTCTGAGCACTGCCCCTGCCAATTGCCTATAGCTTGGGACCACTCTAAACCACCAAAGAACAGAACAGTCAGTGTATGGTTTTAGGTGATATGATAGATGAAAAAAAAGATGGTTTGGGGTGACCTGCAACAAATTATTAAAACACACAGCAAATAAATAAAACCCTCTTTTCTTTTTTTATACGAATTTATTAACTTATGTATTTCTGAGAGAGAGTGAGAGAGAGAGACAGAGAAAGAAAGAGAGAGAGGAAATAGGCACACTAGGGACTCCTGCCACTGCAAACAAATTCCAGGCACATGTGCCACTTTATGCATCTGGTTTTCTGTGGGTACTGGGGAATTGAACCCAGGCCATCTTCCCACACTGAGCTGTTGGGGACCTACAAGTTCCCCCAAACAAAACGGGTTTCTGTCAAAGCTCTTGAATACGCATCGTAGGCCAAAGGTAAGATCCTATTGCTAAAGAAACCACAGAAAGACATCGAACAACACCGAGAGACCCTGCGAGATCCAGAGTGGTATCCAGTACCCAGATGGTAGCAAGTGCAGTGCTGAAAGGCATAACATAAGCTGCCAGGGGAAATTGGTCAACGATACATGGAGAAAGCATAGACCACTGATACAAAATGCAGTCCTTTACCATGAGTAGGCTGAACACACTTCCTTCTGGGAGAAATCAATGGACCTAGAAATGATCATTGGTGCAACAGAGGTGCCAAAACCTTGGGGGGGTATTCAACAGCTTTTAAATTGGCTAAGAAATCCACTCAGTGACAAATAACACTTAACTGGAATTGGGACTCAGGGCAAATTCCTACGGGAACCAAAACTGGGGCTCCAAAAAGAAATCCCCATTACCAGAGAATTACAGAGAGGTTAATCTCAATAGAATTTTGCCAAATTAGAAATGTATGTCTCATTTAATCTATACTGATCTCACTCTCTGTTGGAGATTCTGTTTGCATTTTTCAGAAGGCAGGGAGAGAGTTGTGGTCATTCCAACTCCACCCATGAATTGCAAGCCAGAGGCTGATATTGCAGCAAGAGATGAACCATTCCAGGCCTATTGTGTAGGCCCCAAGTGAAACACTTGAGACAGTGATGGGGCAAGAAAGAGACCTATAAACATAGCCAATCAGGCAACCCAGGATAAGTCAGCGAGACAGACACCAATGACTTCCAACACAACTTCAAATAGAATCACAGAGTCTCTTAAGGTCACAATAACAACAATGAAACAGACTTAATACTCACCTTCCGTGACTCAGGGAACTGAGTGGAAGAGGGGGTGGAATGATTGTAAGAGCCAAGGTATGAGAGATTATTCAGAGACATTTCCCCCCTCAGCTACAATACATAAAGGGGGGGGGGGCAACCTTGTTGTCTCCTGTGCTTTTCATAACCCCTTGCCACATGGATTGATCCAGTGTCTCCACCGAGGAGGATACCCTGTGGATTGGGGACAGGGGAGGAGGGAAAAGGGGAATATAAGCACAATATTTAATCAATGTATCTAGTTTTGGGCAATAAAGATAAAATTTTAAAAAATGCTCCTTTAACCATTGAGCAATCTTTGCAACCCTCAGAATTTCTTTTCTAGAAGTGAGTAATACTAGACCACATAGGATTATTATATGAATTAAATAGATCAAGTGAACGGGTTTTAAAAGCTTTCAGAGCTGTCTCTGACGTGTAGCACATGCAGTGCAAATGTTTGTTAAATAAAATGCAAAGATCACAGCATTAAACAGAACTGACTCGTGAAATGGGAAAGTGGTTTCTGTTGATCTTCTCTTTCAATCTATCTGATTAAACAAGGGTGCTGGCACCTTGGCTTTGTATGTCCCCCCTTTCCCTTGGACTTGCTTTTTTCCCCTTGAACAAGAGAAGGCTCAGTGAACATTTGGTAGGTAAAGAAAGCTCTAGAAATGAAATTTTGTCTTTTTTTTGCTTTTGTTGTTGTTGTTGTTTTTTTTTTTTTTTTGGTAGGGTGGTGTTGGGGATTGAACCCATGTCCTAGAATATTCCAGGCAAGCTCTCCACCATTGAGACACATCCCTAGCCCTTTATTTTATTTTCAATGTAAGTTTATAAAACAGAGTCTCACTATATAGCCTATCCTCCTGCCTCTAAATTCTGGGATTACAGGCAGAAGCCATGCAGCTTTTAGTGTAATTAAATTCACATATATTTTCTCCTCCTTGGATGGAATATTCCTTTTGTATTTTCTGCTAGTAACATAAAATTTATCCAAGATACAAAGTGAGTAAATGTAAAGAAAATATAAGGTAAGTAATAATAGTGGTAACCTGTGGACATGGTAAAAAGTGTGATATTGAGAAGCTAATCATGAAAGCCAGAGAGACACAGCAACAGAAAACCTCACATGTGTGCATGTATATAAATGCATGTACATAATCCCTGAAGTGAAGATCCCCCGCCCCCTGAAGACCTGTAACTTTAGTTCTCAGCTGTTCTCTGGGGAATGTTTCTCCCTCTCTGTGTCCCACTTGCACCGTGCCAGGCCAAAGTCACCTTCACAATGCCCAGTGCATGTGGCCAGCTCTCTAGACACACCCCGGCTGGTGCCTCCATTACTACAAAGGGTCCTCTCCTCCCCCCTTTCTCTCCCTCTTTTAATCTTTCTGCCTGACAGAGTGGCTGTAAATTACCACATTAATTTCTAAATCAAGCCAAGTTCCATAGTAACGGAACAGCTTCCATCCAGACCTGAAAAGATTCATTAGGAAGTTGATTTGCTAAGTGCCCTCAACTTACTCCTTCAAAAGAACAGCTGCATTTACCCACTTCTGACAGCTCTTTAGGGGCGGAGGCTGCAAATAGCTGTGATCCTGATGCTGGTCTGCCAGACTGAGTCTGAGCAGGTAGGGTGGGCAGGATGGGGGATTCCAGGAGCAGCAGAATGAAGGCCTCAAGTGGACATCAGAAATCTGTGAACATCCGTGAGGGGGATACTGGTGTGCCTGTCTGCTTGCAGATTCTGGGACACCATTCGTATTTTTTCTGTAAGCAGATGTGTTAAATCTTCTGGGAGATGTGACTGGGGAGTAATTTCAGACTGAATTTCAAGTCCCAGGATACTAAATTATGATTCTGGGGGCAAAAAGTAAGGGACACAGGCTTCCCTGACCTCTTTATGTCATGGGAAGAATTGATAAGCCCAGAAACATATTTCAGTGTTCAAAGAGTCCTGTAAAATATTTATTTATGGAGCTGGGGAGATGACTCAGCAATTAAAGGTGCTTGCTTCTAAAGCCTGCTGGCCTGGGTTCAATTCCCCAGCTACTCATGTAAACCTCAGCAAGCATTTGTTTGCAGCAGCAAGAGATCCTGGCATGCATGCATGCAAGAGTGCACATGCATGAGCCACACACACACACACACACACACACACACACACACACACACACACACACATGAGCTACACACACATATGCAAATAAGTAAATATAATTATTTATAAGGTTTAAGCAATTTTCAATGTAAATTGCCACTAATAGAGTGTTTTTTTAGTAGCCTCATATATTTTCCTGTATAAAATGGGAACACTGGTACTTTCCCACAGGGCTACCATGAGGCTTGAATGGGAACATGTATGTAAAATACTTAGTACCACTATTATGTAATTATGTATATAAATACATATGTATTATGTAATTATGTATGTAAAATACTTAGCACCACTATTTGTCTGTACATCCCTCCCTTTCTTTAGCATTCACTATTTCAGCAATTGAACAGATAGATCTAGAAGGTATCCTTTCTAAGCATCTCTGTTTCTGCCTCTTCTTTCTTCTGTCCAGGTAAGACTTTCATTTAGATACTTGGGGTAGTTTCCTGATAACTTTACCTCAGTTAACACCCAGAGGGCAATTGCTACAATTTCTCAAAAAGTATTTCTCTTCCTCCTCTCTGAGCACCAGTGGTTAAGGTTGAGGCTCTGGGGTGGTTAAAGCCATAGGGGAATCAAACTCAAGTTCACTAGCTATGTGACATTGGGCAGGTAATTTGATTTCCCCTAGTCTATGTTACCTCAATTTTTTTTTCAGTTGCATTGTGCTTCTTCTTACCATGTGAAGTACTTTGAGGCTAAATGAGATTGCATTTATAAATTAGTTACTCCAGGGCCTTGTGCAGAGGAAATGCTGATGAAGGTTGACTACTCTGTTAATGTTCTTGTCCTGAGTAAGATTCGGGCCGATTTCTCCAGGTACTCACTCATAGGTAAGAGAGATGGTTATCTAGAAGAGTAGCCATAATTTGAGGTTCCAGAGGTGGATGTGAGTGGTTCACCAAGAAAGCATCTTGGAGGAAGCCACACAGAGCTTGACAGTCATGGCTATGTGTCAGTGCATTGTGGCCACAAGCAGAGATACTTGTACCCCTTTCAAACACGCTCTGGTGCCATGACACCATGGCCAAGGTTCCTGCAGAAATCTGAAGAGCATGTGGCCCTGCCACATATACCCCTGAGAAAAGATTTTAAAAATCTATTTTTTTTTAATTTGAGGAAATTTAACATGACATTGTACTTGTGGCGTGACTGCGTTGTACGTAATTTGACCTATGGCGAGAAAGGACAATGTCAACATTTGTAGACAACTCTTGAAGCCTTACCGTATGCTGACCTTTACTTGCTTTTTGTGAATTATCTACTCAATC
Source organism: Zapus hudsonius (assembly GCA_004024765.1). NCBI lineage: Eukaryota > Metazoa > Chordata > Mammalia > Rodentia > Dipodidae > Zapus > Zapus hudsonius. Next base: position 7,295 of record PVHP010014305.1, on the reverse strand, counting down.
TCCAAGTAATCTCATAAGGTTTGTATGACTGTTGTTTTTTCCCATGTGATACTTGAAACAGAGGCTCAGAGGGTCCACACAGCTCAAAAGTACGCGGCTAATCAAACACTATAGTTTCAACCTTGTCACCACCAGACTAGGTCTCCTAGCACTGGGAGGTCCAGCGTGCAGATGGAAAAACCAAGACTCAGCAAGGTGGTGATCACTTTGGAATGGAGTTGTGAGGCAGAGATGCTAAACCTGGGCAGACCTTGGAGCAAACTGAGGAAGTAGCAGATGGGTAGGGTCCCCTTCCTAGGAAGAGGACCAAGGGGTCACCTGTCCTGGAAGCATCCCCATTTTGGGCAGTGCCTAGTTTTGGAAGAGCAATTTCCCAATGGCTTCCTGTGTGTCCTCAAACAGCTTCAAGCCAACATGCCGCCTCTTCCCAGCTGTTCCCCCAAAGCAAAGTCCTCTTAATACCATTTGCATTTACATTGCACATTCCTGCAGCCTGTGGTGATGGGGAGTGTGCTCATTTTAATGTGGTAGAAATTAATAATTCTGAGTGGAGAGACATCACACATCGGGCTGAACATGACATTGCCACCCCCTCTAATTTGTTAGACAATATAGCCCCACTACGGCTTCCAGCATCGATGAGGAAAAGTAAACACATGTATATTAATAACTCTAAAAGATTTCTGTGTATCCAAGCATGTCTCTTTCTTTTTATTCAGCATATCATCAGATCAATAATTAATCCCCATACATTTTAATAACTGGAGTTTTCACATGTGATTGTTTTTCATAATTTTGCATTTATGTTTGACAAGTTCAGGAACTTGTTCTGTTTGAAGAGGGATAAAGAAAGTCAGGGATGGTTTCTTCTTTTGCTTCAGTGTCCCAAACCTAAGAGGGCGGTGGAGATAAGTGCTGAGAGGGGCTCACTGAAATCTGGGAGGGGGGGGTGTCTCGGGATGCTGACATTTTGTATGATTCTTATCCCAGACATGTGTGTGAAAACAGAGATTGGGCTCTTCATTATGCACTGTTTTACATATATTGTAATTAGTATTCTCTGCTCAGAAAGGGGAGCCAAGAGCTGGGTGTGGTGCATCACACCTGTGATATCAACATTAGAGAGGTAGAGGCAGGAGGATTTGGCGTTCAAAGCTAGCCTGGTCTATGTAGTGAGTTTTGAGGTCAGCTCAGGCTACATCATGAGATCCTATCTCAAAACAGGAAAAAAAGAAAAAAAGGAAAGAAAGAGACCAAGCAAGAGAGAATAGAAAGAAAAAGAAAGAAAGAAAGCAAGAAGCAAGTAAGCAAGCAAGACAATCTAATAGGGAATGTGGGGAGTTGTTTCACAAGCTAATGCCAGCAAAGCATCTTTGCATGATATTTTATCAATGGTGAACTATCATTGTATTGGTGAAAATATTAGTGCAGGACAATAGCAATAGGGAGAAATGTGTGTGGAGACTGGAACCAGTATACAGGAGACTGTCCTTTCTGCTTTTACTTTTTTCTGTAAACTTAGAAAAGTGAAATTTCTCTCAAGGAAAGCCATTGTTATAGTGGTGGTGGAAGGGACGTGATATTCATTGACACCTTCTTTACACTATGTCCTTTCTGCATTGTCACTATACCTAGGACAACCTTGTGCAGCGGGCAACATCCCAATTTACAGGAGAGCATCAGTGCATCACCTGGCCAGACAGCCAGAAAAGCTCTGAGTGATGAGTTGCCTGACTCAAATGTCTGAACTCCTTTCTCTTTGTCCTTTGACCCTTGCCCTTCCCTGGCTTTCCATTTCACTCTTTCCCTTTGAATCAGCAGATTAGTCATTTCTCTAGGAAAGCTCCTCCTCCCAGCTCCTCAGGTTTCCCCTCTGGCCTCCACACCACTGTGCTTCCCCTTTTTCATGGTGCTGACCTATGCTATATGTTGCAGTTACTTTTTCATTGCGGGGACAGTCACCTAACCACAAGTAGGAAAGGATTTATTTCGGGCTTACAGAATCCAGCGGAAGCATCTCCAGTGGTGGAAGACGCTGGCTCACTTCCGTAAATGCATGGCAGAGAGATACCATCAAAGAGCCAGCAAACATGAACAGCCAGAGCTCAAACTGCTTCTCTTCACACACCTAGTAGGGCTGGACTACAAGGTCCACCCCAGTGACACCTCCTCCCTAGCAGGGCTCTGCCCACTGGAGAATTAAATTGCAAGCTCAATATTAATCAAAATAATCCCGAGGTTATGGGGGACATATATTCACATTCAAGCCACCACACTGTTTGTCCATGCTCTGATATGTACCAGGGAGTGTGGTCATCAGTGTACACTCTGTCTCCCATGTTAGACCCTGGACTCCTTAGGGAGAGGATGTTATATTGTTTAGCTTGTTTATTTTCAGGCCTGGAAAATAAATATCTGTAGGGAAAGAAAGAAAGGGAAAGAAGAATAAATTATACTAAGACAAATTGAACCGATTACTAAGTTTTAGTAATTCTTAATGCAACATATTTAGAATAAGTGGAAAAATCTTCATTTTTTTCTTTTCCATTTTCTTCTCATTCTTCTCCTTCTCCTTCTCCTCCTTCTCCTCCTCCTTCTCTTCTTCCTCTTCCTCTACCTCCTGTTCCTCCTCCTCATCCTTCTTTTTCTCCTTCTTACTTTAACAAATGTGAAGGTTTATTTATTGTTAAAGGTAAGTTATTATATTTAAATGAACTAGGCATTCTTAGCAATTCAAAGAAAGCTATGACATAGTATTTATTTTTGTAGGTCTTATTTGAGTTTGAGATACACAAATACTGGCTATGTTAAACAACAAAATCACTAAGAAGGTGGGGGCAGTGAGAGGCTTAGCATTTGTAATAGGCCAGGTGATGCATAGGTGCTTGATACCCCGTCTCCGTCTATCCTCACACTCATGCACTGGGCTGAATAGCCCTTGTTTCATAAGCAAACAGAAGAGAACCAACAGAAGTAGCTGATAAGTAAGGAGTGTGGGCCCAAGTTTGCCAAATTACCAAAGCTTGTTCTTAGTCAAGTTCCCACATGAGCAGTCAACATAAAGGATATGGGCTCCTAGGGCTCATTCTGGCCTGCTCAGCGGCCGGCCCCTAGGCTGTCTTGCATCACCAGGCCCTGGGCCATCCAGGAGCTGGAAAGATGACTTTTGAGTTCATCCTCATTAGTAAGCAGGTTCTAGAATTAGCCTCAAAGACAAGCCTCACATATTGACATATTAGATTACAACTGCGGATCCTCTGTCCCATAACCTCTTTTCTTGGCCCAGTAGATCCGTGTTTAGTTTCCCTGGTGTGTCACTAGTGTTCTGCAGATGCCTCAGCTTTGCCCTCAGCTGCTTTGGCTGACATCTTGATCATAACCGTATATTATTTTTGATGAAAAGAATTGAAAGAGTATATCGGGTCACTGTCCAGGGCAAAAGTGAACTTTCTTTTTTTTTTTTTTTTTAAGGTATTTTAAGCAGAGGGACTTGGCTACAAAATTATTGCATGGCTGAAAAGCAAACCCGCAAAGGGATGTTCCCTAGGGATCAGTTGCTCAAAGGAAGCCATTTTGAGGTTGGGGTATGAAATGCCCCTCCCTAGCCCCATGCATTTGTGATTAAGCTTCTTTTATCATCTCCAACTAGTGGTATTATTTGAGAGGTTTGTAGAACACCTTTAGGAGGTGGAGCCATGCTGAGGAGGCTTGTTGATAGAGACAAGCCTTGTGGTGTTGTATCCTGCTTACCATGATTGGCTCCCACTGGCTGTTTCCTCCTTGCTGATGGGACAAAGTGTGACCTCCAGCTGTCTGTTCCTGCCATGCTTTTCTCCACCATGATGAAATTTCCTTTCCAAAACTGTAAGCCAGAAATAAACCCCTTCCTCCCATAAGCTGCTCTGGTTGGGTGTTTTGTCCTACAATGAGAAGGTAACTGCTACACAGGTCTAGAAAAGTAAAATGGGGAGAATAGAAGCTGTGCCATCAATGCGACGATACCTGTAACAAGGACTAAGCCATTGCATCCAGCACAGTATGGAGCGAGCAGAGGCTTGAGAATCAGATGGTTTTAAAGATCGGCGTAAAAGGCGAAAGATTTATACGATCTGAAGAGAAACCAGAATATCAGGGAACTGAGCGGAAGAGGGGGTAGAAAGATTGTGAGAGCCATGGTGGGGGAGAATAGTAGAGACCTGGCAACCCTCAGTAACTACACACTTGAGACATGAGAGCCCGGCCGAAGAATGAGCTATGCATGGTCCCCTACTACAAAGACTGATACAGACGGCCCATGGAGGAGGATATCCAGCTGACTGGGGAAGGGGAAGGGGGGCAACGGGGAATTGGGGATAACAACTCATGGTTCACCCACTAAACAATGTAACTCATTATGAACAATAAAAATTAAAAAAATAAAAAATAAAAAATAAAAAAAAAAGATTGGTGTAGTCTTAATGGTACATAACTCTGTCTAGTTAGTTTTTTCATCTGTGAAATATAAATGACACCTTCCTCACAGGAATGTTGTGTGGCCTGATTGGGATTATTCATACAGAGCACTTTACACAGGCCTATATGTGGGAAGTCAGCTATGGGAGCAGTAAGTGTGTTTTAATCCACTTCCCCTTTATATACAAATAATCCTTTGTTCCTTGAACTGTTCATCTTTTTTCCTAGCCATCAGAAGAATGCCTATGGTCGTCATTGGTGAAAGCTTTTAAAAAAGACTCAGATCCTGGGAAGATATACAGGACACCTTTTCACCTACATCCATGTTGTACTTTTCCTCACTCTTCACCCCAGTTTCCTGGCAATTCCAAGAAAGTTAATAAAGTTGAAGCAGAAGTAGAACATGCTGACGATGTACCCATATCTAAGATCTCCTTGGTAACCATGAAGGTCAGGATTATCTGCTGTTTCTTAGAAGACAGTGGAACCAAGTAACCTATCTTCTGCTCTTCATCTCCTGCTGTCTCAATGCCCTGTTGTATGAGTTACAGGCCAGGTCTGCTTGTATAGTCCTCAGCCCCTTCTAGCATGCTTCCTGGGCACCCACAAGTGGTGGGCACATGGCCAAAAAGCCACTGCCAAACTCATCCAGTCTCTAGTCGACTCACGAGACTCACGTGGCTAGGTGGGGGCTGGCGGCAGGAAGAGGATGGTGTGAGAAAAGAACATCTCAGGCTCCTCTTGCCCACGCATGAGCTGCTTTGAGAGGAATTGGATCATGCCATGTTATTCTGCTTTCTGGCTCTTAAAAGGCAATTTGGGGCTGATTCCAATTCATTCCCATTTCACATGAGTTTATTAAGTATCTCCACAGATGGGTCAAGCCCAGGAGCTAGCCTGAAGGAGCTTCCAGTCTGGAGCAGCAGATATGGAACCACAAAGACAACACTAATGGATCAGTGCTATGTCAAGGGGGCATGGGAGTTGGAGAAACAGAGAAAAGTGGCTCCTAATTTGTTCTGATGATTTGGGAAGGCAGTTCCAAAGAGATTCCAACCAGTCTGAGTTGAGACTTAAAGGAGGTAGAGGAACTGGTTTAAAGAAGGAATTTGGGATGGTGATTCACGCAGAAGGATCAGAAAACACAAAATCCATTTGGGCAGCTGATAAAGCTTTGTGAGGGCAAAAGCCATACTGGACAATGCTGAGGCTGTAATAGAGTTAGAAAAGCGATCATTGCTCTACTTCCTAAAGGTTCCACAAATGTCTCAAATAGCACCAGTACTTGGAGATGATAAAAGAGGCTTAATCACAAATACAGGTGGCTATGGGGGACAGTCCACACTCAAATAATCACAGCCTAAAGTGAACCTTGTGAACTATATGTGTGAGCCTAGACTTCATTCTGAGAACAATGGATAGTCACTAATGGTTTTTAAGCAAGGAAGTGACATGCTCTACCAATGGTTCAGGAAGAAAGTTCTGTGGTTAAAGCAGAGCAGGAGAGGATATGGAAGAAGACTGATGGCTCTGAGGAAGGAGTTACTATGTCTGGAAAGAAGTGGCAGCCTGGACTGGGAAGTAGTAGCACAGGAATGTAGATAAAAGCAGGTTCATTTAAAAGGTACTTAAGAAGCAGAAGCAACCAATGCAATGACAGTAATTCTGTAGGTGACACATTTACCATTCTAAGTGCCTGGCATACAATTCATTTAATTCTCAGCCCAAAGAAACAGACTCTGAGAGAATGTGTAGAAACCATTCTACAAGAGGATTTGAATTTAGAGAATCTAGCTCCAGAGTGGTCCTTTACCTTGTATGGCACTGCTTCTTTACGTCACAGTGTTTTATGGCTAAGTGTGAAGGGTGAAGAGTGAGGGAGTAGTCCAGGATGACTCCAAATTTTCTCAGAAACTCATACTATCCCATGTCCTTCTACAGGGCCAGGCAAAGCTGGAGGAAGCTAAAGGAAGCCCAGCAGCAACCCTCTGTGGTTGATGGAAACTGAGGCTCAGAGCTCATGTTCTTTGACCAGGCCTTTTGTCCTCACTTTTTCTGGCTTCCAATTGAAGTCTTGATCTTCTCTGGGACCATTAGCTCCTGGTAAACTGTGGGAGTTCAGGTTAGTGGCATCTCCTCCCTGTGGGGTTCTGAGAACACAGATGCTTCAGACATGACCCTTGTCATCAACCATTTTGCTGAGAGCATTCCTACTTCCTCTCTCTGTCTTTCTCTCTCTCCCAACATACCCCATTCATTAGCATCGTCTAAGCACACAAGGCAAAGGATGTTTAATTTTTCCATTTCCAATGGACCAGCACTTTGTGGAATACAATCGAATGTCTCAGCTACATCCAATTGCTATCAAGACTTTCATGTCCTTGCTCTCTCCTCTTGTCTGATTATGGAATAGGTTCAAGGTCAATCCTCCTTCACAGACACTCTGCCAAGCACTGCTCACCTCTCTCTACTTTACTAGGCCAGCACCATCATTTGCCTGAACTTGTACCATCATCTTCTGAATGGCTTGCATTCATTTTACTCTGGTACTCTCCAACTTATCCTAGTTTTCGGAGCTTGAGACATTCTCCAACTCACAAACCTGACCACATCAAGTCTCCCTTTAAAGATTTCACATTGCTCAGGCGGAGCAAGATGGAGGACGAGTAACAGCGTCGCCAGGACTCTCTTCGGAAAGGTTTGATCTCTTCAGCTGGGATCCAAACTTTGGTCACCAGCTGGACCTGATTTCGGGCCCCCCTCCCTCCCCAGCCCCTGGGCCAGAGCAGAAGGGGTTCTCCAGCAGCTCTCTGCTCCCCAGCAGAGCAGAGGACCATGCCCTC
>PVHP010014304.1:0-39378 GCA_004024765.1 Zapus hudsonius | reverse complement strand
TTGGAAGTGCCTGAGGTCAGGCTGGGGAGATGGCCCATGAGTAAAGAAAGCACTTGCCTTGCGATCTTGAGGTCTTGAGTTAGAGTTCCTGGCACCCATGTAAAATGTCAGGCAAGCACCTGTAATCCCAGCCCTAGACTAGAAAGGCAGAGACAGGAGATCCCCTGGGGCCTGCTGGCTAGCAAGTCTGTCCAAGTCAATGAGCTCTAGATTCCGTGTAAGACCTTGTCTCAAAAGCTAAGCTGGAAAGCGATTGAGGAAGTCTGGGTCTGTGGGTTAGTTAGGGAGTTGCAGCGCGCATCAACTCCCTATTTGCCCACGGAGCTGGGTGAGTAGAGGCTTGGAATAGCTGTGAGCCGACAAGAGACGAGACTCTCGGGAGAACATGGCAGTGGGCAGTTCTCATTTTATTGTATAGATAGCAGTTGTTTATATAGAGAAAAGTCAGATGTAGAAGCATAGAAAGCAAGATCTGTGAGCATCTCATGAGTTTGATTGGTAGGGGCCAGTATTCTTTGGATACCTATTTTTCACAGATAAATTGAGGGGGCTACATGACTCTATACATGGATATGTATAGAATTGTGATGTCAGCAGAGGAAATGTAGCCTTACTGTTTAGGTTTGTTATTTCAGCTGGACTAAGTTTAGGCCTTGAATTGCCTGCTTATCTCAGGGCACAGCTGTGGCCTGCCTGGGGGCTGGAATGTTCAGGATTTCTAAGATTTATAGGGGCCCTCAGACTTTGCCTCAACTTCCTTATAAAGAGGAGACAGTCCCAGAAGCCTGCCAGACTCAGCAAAACCCTACATACTCCATGCCCCTTTTAGCAGGGTCCCACAAGGAAGAAACCAAACATTGAACTCTGGCCTCCACATACACATGTGCTCATACACTTATGAACATACATACAATCATGTGCAACACACACACACACACACACACACACACACACAAGAACAGGGGAAAAAAGTGTTTCGGGCCAAAGAACCATCACCCTCAGGGTTGGTCAAATGATAAACACTTGTACAGACTTTCCTTCCTTGCTTTTCTGGGACTTGGACTAGGACCCAGTAAGCACAACCTCTGAGACTGAATGATGGCTCCATGGACAAAGCATGAGGCCAGGAGTTCAGATCTCTATCACCACCTAAATTTTGGGTGAGTGTGGTAACCCACCTGAAATACCAGCACTCAGGAGATGGAAACAGGGGGCCCCAGACAAACTGGAGAGCTAGACTAGCCAAATCATCAAGCAAGAGTACTTACCTTGAATGAAGAGAAGAGTGATGGAAGAAGACACTGGATGTCAACTTCTGACCTCCACACACACACACATGTGCAAGTGCACCTGCATGCCACACATGAAGTGAAGCTGGTTTTCCCACCCCACCATGCTAAGCGGGAGACTAATAATCTCTGGGATACAGAAACATCGCATTACTAATGCTCTCCTTTGTTGAGAATTGGGATAAAGTACTGATTTATGTGATAGCTGTGGTGCTTGAATAACTAATTATAAGAAACGTGGAGTTGCCCGGCTTTTGTTAACTGCTTTAGAAGGCTGAAAAAGGCAAAATTAAAATTACATGTCCAGGTCAATTAACTACTGATTCAGAAAGGCCTCTTTGACAGCCTTTGGTTGACTCATTTCCTGCAGCCACAGGGCAGAGGGTGCTGAAAAGTGGACTGTTTGTAAAGCTGAAAGATCTGCAAGGGAACAGAATGCACAGTCTATGTCAAAGTCAGGGCCCTGATGGGAAAAGAGGGGCTCTAGGACCTGGAATTGGATCATGAAAGAAAATGGTCCCAAGGGCCTCTCATTCTCTAGTGCCCATAGAGGACTCTCCCCGGGCCATTAACAACAGCTCCCTCCTTGCTAGAGAACAGCCAAGCCCCCTTGCTTTGAGACCCTCCTAAGTCCTCACACAAGATAGATGCCCGCATCAAACTTTTCATTGATGTAAAAAATTACGTAATAAATATATATGAGAGAGAGAATCAGTTTAAAGTACAGAAGATTTATTTTGGCTCAGTTTCAAAGGATTGGGTCCATGGTTGTTGACTCCATGGTTTCTGGGTCTGGGTGAGGTACAGCATCATGGATGAAGGGCATGAAAGAAGCAAAGCTGCTCACCTCATAGCAGCCAGGAAGCAAGAGGCAAAAACAAACCAGGGATCTATCATGTCTTTCCAGGGAACATCCCCTATGCCTACTTTCTCCAACTAGATCCCACCTCCCTATTACACCGCATATTATGACTCCATCAGGGGATGATGAACCCATTGATTAAGCTAAAATCTTCAAGGCACAATTGCATCTCAATGACTAGATCCACCAGCTTGGGATTAATCCTTCAACGTGAGTCATTTTAAGGGATCTTTTTATCCAAACCATGACAGGTGGTTCTTGCCCTTTTAAAATTCCACTTCATCTATGCCACAGAGCCAATAACTGGTAGTCAGGTCTCAGCACATCCCAGGCAAAAAAAAAAAAAAAAGTACAGTTCTGCTACAAAACAAATTACTTATTCATGAAAGGAACGTAGGAACCGGTATATGATTGTGGAGTGGATCTGACTTATTGACACATGAGTACTCTCTCACAACTGTGAGCTCAAAGCCCTGAAAACAACACCTGGAATGGGACCTAACACCCAGCTAGAGTGGCTTCAAGAAGCATGGACAGATGATGGCTTCTTTTTAATGAGGTGGAGACCCTGGAACTGAGGATGAGATCAGAAGGGTAGGATGGTGAGATGGTGAGTGTGGATTTCTTATGAAAAGGAGGCACCTGAAGTGTGGAGAACATACTCCTCTCACTAAGGCCATGAGAAGTCAGCTGATGAAGGAAGTCAATATAGGAACTGCTCCACATTCTCCAGGTCCTACCATTCCAGCTGGTGCTGCAGCAACCCATTCTGAACGTCAGACTTTTCACAGGTGCCACGGGCTTCTCTGACAAATAAGATGCTTAGCACTCACATCTGTACAGTCTGTCACCAGGAAGCTACCAGGGCTCAGGAAACATTAGAGAGGAAGTACAGATTAAATATGAATGCTGCTCTCACTGCTACCCTGAGGCCCTCCTCCAGGGATGTTGCGGTAGACACTGAGGAGCCTCAAAACTCATCAGAGCACTTCTGTCCCACATCTTTGATCAAGGGAGCTCTGCAGGGGTCAGCTCCTGGCCGCCAGAAGATCCACATCTCAAAGAAGTGGGGCTTCACCAAGTTTAATGCAGATGAGTTTGAAGATATGGTAGCTGAGAAGCAGCTCATCCCTGATGGCTGTGGGGTCAAATATATCCCCAGTCGTGGTCCCCTGGACAAGTGGCGTGCTCTGCACTCCTGAGGGCTTCCACCACTCAATATTTCACCAGTCATACTCAATAAAATGTCAGTGCAACCCAAAAAAAAATAAAAAAATAAAAATTTTAAGTTAAAAAATAATAATGATTGATTTTCCTGTCTGAGGTCCCCACCGTGCTGAGTCACAAACAGAGAAAGCACTCAGACACACACTTCTGGTTTTGTTTGTTTGTTTGTTGTTTTGTTTTTGCTACCCAGGCTGGTGGCAAACTTATGAGCTCAAGTAACCCTTCAAGCAGCTGGGGCTCCAGGTGTGCACACACATATCTTTTCATGCCTTCCTAGTACACCTGCCTTAAAGACTAACTTATCACTCACTGGGTTTGTGGTTGCAATGCTTTTGGTGAGGAGAACTTTGCAATGTCTTGTGTGTGCCATTCATAAATATTAACATGTATACCAATCAAAGCAACATGAGCTGTGGCCCCCTGACACCATACATGCTTTTTATATATTTAGCACAAATAAAGTTCTTAACACAAAATGGGTGTCCATAGAAACGGTGTGATTACATGAGCTTTGGGTTCGGCTTCTACATAACCTAGTACATTACTACTAGGCTGCTGGCTCCTAAGTGGACTATGATATATAGTCTGATTTGGCTAGTAAAAGGTAGTTGGGAAATAAAAGCTAATTGAAACAGGACGCCTGAATGTTTCAACAAACTGTCACATCCCATGGAATGAGCCTGTAAACTGTTATTCATACATGCCCCCATCACCATTGCCTTCTCGCAAATCACTCTGCATCAAGAAGCAAGGAACCAGAGGCTGCATAGCTATTAACCGCTGCTCACATTGAGATTTTGTATCCTATTAATATCTAAGTTCCCTTCTGTGACTTTAGGCTATTTTTAAAAAAAAGGGTGGGGAATACAGAAACCTTGTTACCATGGAGATTGTAAGCCGGTCAGCCCATCTGCTAAAGAGGATGTAGAATTGTGTAAGTAGAATTTTAAAGACCTTACTACAAGACAGATTTCCTCAAACACAGTGGGTGGGAAGGCGGGAAAGGCACAGAAAATTTGGCAAATAGCCACTTGCAATATTTGGAGCTATCGTTCCTTTGATAGTAACCATGATCTTGTATATGCTTGTTCATACGTGTGTGTGTATGTATGTATGTATGTATGCATGTTCGTTATGTGTGGGCACACATGCTTGTACAGGCCAGAGGTCAATGTTGGATATACTTTTGGACCATTGTATTTGCATCATGTGTGATTACTAGTTTGTGGGGGCCAGGGGCAGAGGTGATGGTTTGATCCAGGTGTCCCCCACAGACGAATGTGTTCTGAATGCTCAATCCCCAGCTGATGACAGTTTGGGTATTAGAACCTTGTTGGAGCTGTGTTGTTGTGGGTGGGCTTATGGGTGTTCTAGCCAGCTTCCCCTTGCCAGTGTTTGGCACACCATCCTGACGCTATTGTCCACCTGATGTTGGCCAGGAGGTGATGTCCACCCCTCTGAGCATGCCATTGTTTTTCCTGCCATGATGGAGTCTCCCCTTGAGTCCCTAAGCCAAAATAATCCCATTCCTCCACAAGCAGGTTTGGTTGGGTTCTTTTCCATGAAGCAACAAGAAAGCTGTCTAAAGCGATGTCTTCCTCAGTTGCTGTCCACCTTGTTTTTGAGACAGGGTCTCGAGCTGCTCAGGGTCACTGATTCGGCGAGATTAGCTGGCCAGAAAGACCTAGGGATCTGCCTGTCTCTGCCCCCCCAGCATGAGGATTACAGGTATATGCCTCCATATCTGGCTGTTGTGTGGATGCTGGGGATCTGAACTTAGACCCTCAGACTTGCTCAGCAAGCACTTTACCCAGTTCGCCACCTCCCAAGAGCCAGGAACCAGGAATTGCCATAATTCTTTATTATGAGGAAATGATTCACGTTAGTGTGCAAAACTCTGAAACATATTTTGGTATATTGTATTCTAATGATGTTTACGCTGTTTTAGGAGAAAAATAGTTGTTTGTCCTTGAAAAACTCCTCCAGATGTTTATCACATGTTTTAACAAAAAATGCCTGTAATGTAAAAACATTAAATCATGAATTTTGTCATGGTTTGATCCCCACAAACGAATGTATTCTGAATGTTCGATCTCCAGCTGACAGCAGTTTGGGTATTAGAACCTTGTTGAAGCTGTGTTGTCAGGGGTGGGCTTATTGGGTTATAAGCCAGCTTCCCCTTGCCAGTATTTGGCACACCTTCCTGCCATTGTTTGCAGTGCTGTGGCGGTGGTGATGTCCATCCCTGTGTTCATGTCATCATTTCCCTGCCATCATGGAGCTTCCCCTTAAGTCCATAAGCCAAAATGAACCCATTCCTCCCATCAGCAGCTTTTGGTTAGGTTCTTTTCTGCAGCAACAGAGAGAGCTGACTGCAACAGATTTGGTACGAGAAGTGGAGTAGATTGTAGCTGCTAGAACCCTGATTCTGTGGCTTTGGCCTTTTGGAACTGATGTGCAGGAGAAATGTGGAAGGATTTTAAACCTCGGCCTGAGAGACACCTTGCAGTGTGGTAAGTACACTTGATGGACCATTCTGATCAGAGTAGAAAGACCTGAATGAAGTGAGAACTATGGAGTGTGAGGTTTGGCTTATGAGGGTGAGAGGAACTTTGTCAGGACTGTGCCAGAAGCAGTTTGTGTGAGATGCTTGCTGTGTTCTGCCTGCCTGTGTCCTGAGAACTTGTGCAGGGTTGCTTTGCATAGAAATGGACTGGTGTGAGCAGATGGAGATGGCAAAGAAAGAAATGAAATCTCTGGGCTGAAACTGCTGCCCATTCAGCTGCAATTGTTTGAGAGATGACAACCAGTGAGACTGGGCCAGGTGATCTGCATTGGGACAGCAGGAAGAATTTGGACTCTTTTGAAGGTAAAGGGCCTGAATGCTAAAAGTTTCCTACTCTTCAAAGTTGACTTTGTTCCCCCAGATTAACAAATTGGTAGCCTACCAGGTACTACAGAGTATAACAAATGCAGGAAGAGAGGGCCATTGGATTTACAACAGTTTTATTTTTGAAAAAAGGCCATCAGCGGTGTGAAGCAGGTGTGCTGGATTACCTGCGCAGAAGCCCGATGGAGCCATGAGGATGAACCGTGGGTTGCAGTGGAGACCCAGTGAAGTGCCAGGACGGTGGATGGCTGCCAAAGAGAGCTGCCAGCACCGGATGAAGTTATCCTGGACTGTGAGTAGTCGAGCTGGAGGGGCAGAATTGGAACTCCAAAGACCAGTCACTGGTTATTATAGGGCTTGGAATTATAGAGTTTGATGTTTTAAATCTTGTATTGGTTCAGTCTGTCTTGGCTAATATCCAATGCCATCTTTTGCAGTATGAATGTTCTATGCCATTATGAGTTTTGTTTGTTTGTTTATTTATTTATTTATTTATTTATGGTATTATGGCTCAGTTGAAAGATGTTTGAGTGTCATTAGGATTGACAAAAACTGGGACTTTTGAAGCATTGTATTTTACGTCATACATGATTACTAGTTTGTGGGGGCCAGGAACGGATGTGATGGTGTAATCAGGTGTCCCCCACAAACAAATGTGTTCTGAATGCTTGATCCCCAGCTGATGGCAGTTTTGGAACCTTGTTGGAGCTATGTTGTTAGGGGCGGGTTTATGGGGTTATAAGCCAGCTTCCCCTTGCCAGTGTTTGGCACGCCTTCCTATTGCTGTTTGCAGTGCTGTGGCAGAGGTGATGTCCACCCCTCTGCTCATGCCATCATTTTCCCTGTCATCATGGAGCTTCCCCTCGAGTCTGTAAGCCAAAATATACCGATTCTTCCACAAGCAGCTTTGGTTGGGTTCTTTTTGTTGCAGCAAGAGAAATTAACAACAACACATTTTAAACAATTATGGTATGAAAGTACAATAGCTTATTTAGTGCTTTGTAATATTTAGTATTTGTATTCTGCTTTCTAACAACATGAGTTCTTTATCTATCATGTACAAAGTCCCAGCTGGGTTCAATCTCCAGCACTGCAAAACAACTTTTAAATAGATAGGATTCCTAGTCCAGAATTCAGCCAGGCTCTAACCAGAATAAGAAGAGGAGAAACACTAATGTTCACTCATCCTTTAGGACGTGATGGGAGTCATTTCCCTTTATTAAACCCACAGCTCCAAGACAACTTGAGAAATCCAACATGGCCAGAGTGGCTGCATGAATATTAAATTTTAAGGAAATGTGTATATGTGGAGTGATTTAAGAGTGTAATTCGTTTTCCTAAATGACAAAAGGTTTACTGAGCACTCACAGTGTGTCAGGTTTGATCCTAATTACACAGTGATCAAAATCACCAAAAATGGCTGCCTTCCCAGAGCTGACAATCAGGTATAATTCACAATTAGATGACAAAATGCAGCGGGGAGTACAGAGATCATGGAGGCTGTGAGACGTAGTCAATGATGGCTACAGAAGAGATGACTTGAGATGAGGCTTGAGAGGCAAAAACAAGGCCCGCACCTGGGAGGGCACAGCAAGCAGGTGGATGGGGAATTGCAGCCAGCCTGGTTTACCTGGAGAGACGCTGCCTTGAAAAACAAACAAGTGGGGACCAACATTCCAGGTTCCAGAGGGAACACAAGGTAGAGGTAAAGTCTGGGAGAACACTGAGCAAGCTTTTAATCCACAGCTCCAAGGAAACTGGAGAAATCCAACATGGCCACAGTGGCTTCGTGAATATTAAATTTTAAGGAAATTTGTGTATGTGAAGTGATTTAAGAGTGTAATTAGTTTTCCTGAATGACAAAATCCTTAAAGAGCATTCGTGCCTCAAGATCATATGGTAAGTCAGAATTTAATAGGAATAATAACCTTTTAATGTTATAAACCTTTCACGGGTATTTTATCAGTCGAGGAAGACACAACCCTTATGATGAGGTGGGCAGTTAATTATCTCCATTTTACAAAGGCTGAAATGCAAAGTTAAGTGACTTAGCAAACGGCTAAGCTACTGTATAACTTGAGTTTGAGTCTTTCGACTGGACCAGAAGATAATGCCAGTTTTAAGGCTTTTACAAAATAACAGAAAAAATGCTGTCAGAGAGCAATATATCTCAACAGCTACTGGTCTGAGGAAGAAATCTATACAGATCTACTTTGTGCGCTTGGCAGGGATCAGGCCCAGGAGAGCTGCGAATAGTTAGCACTATCAGCAAATTCAAATAGCACAAGTTCAGCAGAATGATTTCCTTACCAAGGGAGCCAGTCAAGAAGAAAAGACTACCTTCTTTGTCATCAAAGAGTCTCACCCCAACGGCTATTTGCAAGCCAAGTTCTGTGCCTGTGAACACCTCCTTTTTTCAGAGATAGGGTCTTAATCTGGCTCAAGCTGACCTAGAACTTGCTGTGTAGTCCAAGCTGGCCTGAAACTCACAGTGATCCTTCTCTCTCAGCCTCCCAGTGCTGGAATTAAAGGCATGTGCCACCACACCCACAGCTGTGCCTTCCGCTTTGAAATGACTTCTTTTCTCAATGCATTTCAGTCTGTTTGGCCACCACCCCCAGATTCTAGTACTATCCATTACCGAGACTGGCAGAAATTAACAGAAGAATAAAATGATTAGGAATTTTTAACAAGCTGAGACAAAAATGTAAACAAATGAATTGCTAAGAATACAAGTAAACAGGTTAATGTTAAGAGGCTGAAATAGTGCAGGATAATGGAAATGTTCTGGGAAAATAATTAAACACACTTTTGAAAAAAAAACAAAAAACATCATTACTTAAAGAAAATCCATTCTCCATTGCCAGCTGTGTTCTCCAGGAGGGGGTATCTCAGGATTTGGGGATACTCTTAACAGTAGAGTCTTAATTCATAAGTCAACCATGGGCTAGTCCATTAAGGAAGTATTTCCAGCTTCTAAGCACACCAGGACTTCAAGAACAGACAGGGCAAGACTGTATGAAGTGGAAGAGGAAGGGGCGGGCAACGTAGGAGTCTACGCAAAATCTAAGACACTGCACCATGGCTGATGCTCAAACAACATCGGGAGTGGAGAATCGAGTGACCAGCCCTGAGTAAGGCCATGAGAAGGAGACTGATCTCAGAACCAGACAGGCATGGAGGAAAGACAAAACGAACGCTATGTGCACATCACTTTAGGAATTGGACAGCATGAATCCCAATGGGCAGGCTAAGTAACTGAGGAGAGGAACTCAGAGCGAGCACCAAAAACTAGCTTGTTCCCTAAAGTTTCAGCCCTACCCAAATGACCTCCACCACCACGATTAGCAGCTCCACCAGCACCCCACTACACCATCACCTCCACCACATTTACTACCCCACCAGTGACCATTACCACCATCATCATCACCACCATCACCACCCCTGATACCACCTCCAACCTTACCTTTACCATCTCTACCACACACTCCTTTATTGCTGCCATCATGAATGCCACCACTTCAGTCACTGCTACAAGCAGCGGTCCCAACACGGTTATCATGATAATTGTTACCATCACTACCATGCGCATTAGGTCCACAGATTACACAGGAGAACCGCTGCAGTGGACTTTGCCTTTAAGTAATTTTTTTTTCATCCATTATCTTGTTTTTCAAAATTCTCACATCACTTTCTGAGACAGGTATCATTATTCCCTTTTTCTGGGAAAGGATAATGAGTCCCAGGAGCATTATTTCTTATCTGAGGTTATACAAACAGAAAGTGATGCAGCCTGGCCAGGTGTTTGGACACACACCTGTAATCCCAGTACTCAAGGAAGCAGGAGGAATGCTAGTTCAAGGCCATCTTGAGCAACATAGAGAGATCCTGTCTCAAAAGAAAAAAAATTGAGCCAGGTATGGTGGTTTACAACTGTGATCTCAGCACTAGGAAGGCTGAAGTAGAAGAATCACTTTGGGTTCAAGGCCAGCCTAGGCTACAAACTGAGGTCCAGGTCAGCTTGGGCTAGAGTGAGACCCTGCCTCAAAAAAAAAAAAAAAAAAAAAAAAACAAAAACTAGGGGGGGAGGAGGGGATGCAGCCAAGACTCACTCCATTCCACCCAATTCCACAGCTGATTCTACCAGCTCTACTGTGCTGCCAGTGAACAAAATTAAGACACTGACTGCCAAGTTCTCGTGGTGGTGTTGGGGGGGGCTCACTGTCAATGGAAGAGACCTGTAAACATATCATTTTCAAAACAATGTGAGAATTGCTCTGCATGTACTATGGAGGAAGAAATTAATTTTGCCCGGGGGTGTTGGAGAAGCCTGCACAGAGGATGTGACATTTATGCAATTGTGAAGAAAAGGAGTAGGTGTTTGCCAGAAAAAGCAATGGAGAGGACAGCGTTCCAGGTGGAATGCTAACCAACTCAATGGACAACTGAGACCGTGTGGACTTCCTCCTGCTACATCTGCTGATTTCCCCCTATTTCCCTGCCTGGCTGACTGGCAGCTTTCCTCTTGTCTGGCTGAAGGGAGTCATATACCTTTGAGCCATGAGCACAGACCCCTGTCTCAACCTTTCTCTTCCAGAGCCCCATAAGCCTTCCTTAAGGAAGTCTGGAAGGAAAAGGATCTGGTCTGCAGGAACCATGGTGTCCAATAATTGGTTCTGAACCCGACCAAAGCTAGTGAGCTATAGTGGTCACTACTATAGTGGACATGTACCTGCATGACTTTATTCCCCCCCACACACACAAATCTTTGCAGCTGTACCTTTAAGACTGAAATTATGGGTTTGAGCACATCCATTTGTATATTTTCAACTAACTCTAAACTACTTGGGAAGACACACACCCACACACACACTTTTTAGATCACCTCTATGACTTCATTTTAGGAATGTGTTTTTCTAAAACACTTCATTTCTTGGAGGAAATAATAAACATCAAACTTCCTTAGCAAAATTCCTCTTTACTGATGATCAAGGGTTAGTCTTACCCAAGTTCTTTTCTGTTTGTTTGTTTGTTTGTTTGTTTGTAGATAGGGTCTCACTCTAGCCCAAGCTGACCTGGAATTCACTATGTAGTCTCAGGGTGGCCTCAAACTCACAGCAATCCTCCTACCTCTACCTCCAGAGTGCTGGGATTAAAGGCATGAGCCACTGTGCCTGGCTTACCCATATTCTTTTTAAAAAATATTTTATGTATTTATTTGCAAGAAGACAGAAAGAAAGGGAGAGAGAATGGGTGTACCAGGGCCTCCTGCCACTGCAAACTAACTTTAGATGTATGCATTACTGTGTGTATCTGGGTTTATGTGGGCACTGGGGAACTGAACCCAAGCTGGCAGGCTTTGCAAGCAGGTGCTTTTAACTGCTCAATCTCCTCAGCCCCCTACCAAGATTCTTAACCGGCTACTAAATCTCAACCATTCTTATCATTTTCTTCATCTACTAATCAACATAATGTTGCAAGGGCAAATCTGTTGACCTGGAATGTACAATGGCTAAGACATAGCATCAGTCAGTCTACCGCTGGAGCCGACATTTCAATGAGGCCTGACAGAAATTAGTAAGGAAAAAACAAAAACTACATGCAGTAATTTCTGACAATTCTGGAATATGAATCAAAGTAAGGTGTTGGGTGTGATGTCTTAGATTGGGCAACTGAAGGAGGCTTCTCTATGGAAGTGAAGTGTGTGCTGAGATGTGAAGAATGAGAATGAGCCAATCATTTAAAGAGCTGGAGAAAGAGCATTCTGGAAAGAGCAGAAATGTAAAGACAGAATGAATGTCAACTTACTCAAAGGACATAAAGATGGCAAGAGAAGGAAGGAGCGAAAGCTGAAAGCCGAAGAGGAATTAAGAGTCTGGCAGGTGTTAAATTACTACAGAACCTTGGAGGCCACATAAGAAATTTAGATTACATTTAAACTCAATTGAAATCCACTGCAAGTTATAGAACAGAACAGTATGATCTGATTTCCTTTTTAGAAAGACCCCTCTGATGACTATGTGCAGACAGACTTGCAGTGAAGGAGGAAGACTCAACAGAATGGCAGACAGCAGAGGCTCCAGCTAGGAAATCACGGGAGAGATGGGTTCTTGCAACAGACCCGCTAGAAAGATGGTTTGGTTCCATCCCTTCACTGTCATTACAAAGTTCTGTGATGACCAATATTTGGGACAAAAGCTCTACAGCATATGTAAATTCTCCATCATCTATATCTGTGAGTTCACTGAAGATCTGTGGAATGACTGCAGACAATATGGAAGGAATGCAGAGTCCTCATCTCCAAATATGATTACCAAGGATGACATCTGCAATTTCCTGTGAAGAAAGGATTTCTATGCTAGAACCACACTGTGGTAATGAAGCAGTCTGCTTAAATGGTCCCAACATATACTCTCTCCCTTCTTCCAGAAATAGAGTTGTCCCAATTTCCAGCCCTTCACACGGAAACCGATTTAAAGATAGACATAGTGTCGTGATGAAGTTCAGACAGATGGATTGTGAGCAGAAGGAATGTGTTTCACTTCTGGTCATCCATTTTAAATGGAAGCTACTTTTCCTTCTCTTTCCCCCTTTGAGTTGCCTAGGAAATGGGGGCAACTGTAGTTGCCACACTGGACTCAAAGATGCCACCCAAATGTCGAGAATGGCAGAGCCACCCACAAGCTGGATCACTAGACCACTGTTCTCTTGGAACAGAACCATCTACCCACCTTCAACTGCCCACTGACCTGTGGATTATTGGGTAGCTGTGTTCATGAATGTATCCTATGGTTTTCAGAGTTACAACATCATAGCATCCATCCCAGGAGTGCTTGAAGAGTCAGTCTTTCATTCCCTCTTCTGCAACCAAACATTAATATTCCAAATGGTGGTCACTCAAATAGAAAACAATGAACTAATTGCCAACTAAGCCAGAGAGATTCATGTAGACTGTGTAAAAGCTAAGCCTTGGTTGTTGTTCTGTATAAGTATTTATTATTGCAGCATCACCTAGCTTATCCTAACAAATCCTGGACTGCCTCAAACCAGAGAACTGCAGTTATAACATGGGAGTTTCTTTAACTTTTAATTGACAACTTTCATGAGTATAGACAATAAACTATGATAATTCCCTTCCCTTCCTGCATCCTTCCCCTCACAAATCCACCCTCTATCGGATTTCTTCTAACTAGTTTGTCTTCTATTTTGATGTCATCATCTTTTCTTCCTATTAGGAAGGCCTTATGTAGGTAGTGTGTGAGGTCATAAATATCAAGGCCATTGTGTGTCTGAAAGACTGCATTGTAAGTAGTCCTACCCTTTGGCTCTTACATTCTTTCTGCCACCTCTTCCACAATGGACCCTGAGCCTTTGAGGGTCTGATAGAGATATCTCAGTGCTGAACACTCCACTGTTACTTTTTCTCAGCACTCTGGTGACTTTTAAGTCACCCTAGTGGTCACTGTCATCTGAAAAAAGAAGCTTCTCTAACCAAAAGTGAGAGTAGTTCAATGTGCATGGCGGTGCACGCCTTTAATCCCAGCACTTGGGAGGCAGAGGTAGGAGGATCGCCGTGAGTTCAAGGTCACCCTGAGACTACATAGTGAATTTCAGGTCAGCCTCAGCTAGAGGGAGACCCTACCTCAAAAAAAATAAATTAAAAAAGTTAGAGAAGCATTGATGTATGAATATAAACACTAAAAAAGTGTTTAGAAGGCAGTTTGGTGGGTATAATATATGCATTTAGCCAGAGAGCAGCAGGTGTTACTCCCCTAGGGCTCATGATCTCCTCAGTCATAGGCTTTTGATTAGGATTTCATACTAGGCATGTATTCCCTTCTGTGGAGTGGGCCTCCAGCCCAATTAGAGAGCAGTTGGTTTTCCCATAACAGACATGCCACTATTGCACCAGTTGATTTGGCCTGGGGGGCCCGTCTTAAGGTTCCACTGCTGTTTTCCACTGTTGATGACTTCTCTCACCCAAAAGGCTGCGTACAGCATAGCTTGTCCCAGCATTCTGAAAGGAAAAGGTTTCAAGCTTAGCTCCAGCTTGATTTCCCAGTGACCTACAGCCAAAGCATGTGAAATTTTCAATAGGGTCTTACCATCTAGTTCTGGTGAGCAATAACTTGGAATTTTGAAAAATTAATGTTTGAGTCCCATTTACTCTTACTTATAGCGATCTCAATTAGGCTGATCCTAATGCGGCCCAGGCATAAGAATTTTTTTTCTTGTTTATTTTTTTAAAGAATGTTTAATATTTCGTTGGTGATGCCAACATGCAGACAGAGTTAAGAATTATAGTTATTGTGACCCATACATCAATGGCTCCTACATAATTGCTGCCTTGCAAAATCATGAGAGATGTTATCTATGAAGAAGGATTTAAGAAACAACTTTGGAGTTTAGTTATTTGGAGTAAACATAATCTTATACTGTTTCAACTATGATAACTTTGAAGAAATTTCCCTCCAGTTTCAGTATAAGAAGTATTTATGCTCTCCTTAAACAAGTTTACTTTTTGATTTGGACATTGCATTTTGTTGCAGTTAGCTTGTGTTGCTGGACAAATACCCGACCAAAAGCAGCTGTGGGAGGAGAGGGTTTATTTTGGCTTAGAGACTTGAGGAAAAACTCCATGATGGCAGGAAAAAACACGGCATGAGCAGAGGCTGGACATCTCCTCCTGGCCAACACCAGGTGGACAACAACAGCAGGAGAGTGTGCCAAACATTGGCAAGGGGAACATAACACACATAAGCCCACCCCCAACAATACGTGTCCTCCGGGAGGCTCCAATTCCTAAAATTTCCACCAGCCATTCAGAACACATAAGGTTATGGGGGCCCCTGAATCGAACCCTCACACCCTTGCTCCCTTTCTGTGTTCCTACAATGTTCACAGTTCAAGTCAATGAATAAGATTTCATTGCTCTATAGTCTGTGCTCTCAACATACTGTCTTACCCATATCTCCTCCTTAGTTAATAGCATTGGCTTATGATATCATATAAGCTTGCAGAAGAAGGCAGGATGTAAGTCTATTTTTGCATAATGAATACAGAGAAGGTGCTATTGACTGGAAGAGGGTTAGGCAGGAACACAGTCACATGTACCAACTTACCAAGCATGCCATCTGAAATAGCATAGAATTGGTGGGTTAAACAACAGGAATTGATTCCTCACAATACTGGAGGCCAGAAGTTCAAGCTCAAGATGCTGGGTGGTTCAGTGAGGGCCCTTGTTGTAGTTACA
The DNA here is from genome assembly GCA_004024765.1 of Zapus hudsonius. Lineage (NCBI taxonomy): Eukaryota > Metazoa > Chordata > Mammalia > Rodentia > Dipodidae > Zapus > Zapus hudsonius. The sequence continues at coordinate 23,857 of PVHP010014304.1, read as the reverse complement.
GAACACCCAGTCAAAAGCATCTAGCAGGAGGAAAGAATTTATTTTGGCTCACAGTCTCAAGGAGAAGCTTCATCATGGCAGGGAAAGGATGCTAGAGCACAGGGTGGGCATCACGTCTGCCCCAGCAGGTAGAAGACAGCAGCAAGAATAAACTAAGCTATTACCAGCAAGGAGAACCGGGCTGTAACACCCCTAAGACTGTCCCCAGCAACATACCTCCTCCAGCAAGGCTCCACCTCCAAAATTCCCACCAGCTGGGAGCCAAGTATTCAAAATACATGAGGCTGTGAGGAATAACTCATTCAAACCACAAGAGCCCTTTATCTGGCTTCTGACAGAGAATGTTGGTCTTCTTTCATACCCTAATCCCATTATAGAGCCTTACAAAATTAGCTTCCCAGAGATCATACCTCCAAATGCCATTAAACTGTTTAGGGACTCAATACCTATGACTCCTTGGAGACACAAACATTCAGTACAAATATCAAGGAAATTTGAATATAAACAATGTTACTCCAAAAATATCTGCTAGAGTCTACTCATTGAATAGTTAATGTCACTTAGAAAAAAAAAAAAGAAATCCCCACCTCATTTATTGGAAAATAGGCAATCTTGCGAAACTACATATGCAAACTTCTGTCCCAAGAAACGAGAGGTATGAAAGGGTACTGAAAGCTCCCAGGGCACTTTTTCAAGTGACGGGAATCAACCTTGCGGTTCCACTCACCTTCAGCAAAGTTCCAATATGGCTGCTTTTGTTATTCTTTATTATAGATTTAAAGGCCATTAGCTACTTGCTCTTCCTGGGGCTGTAATAATCATAATAGCAGGAGCACACTAGTCAGCAGACTTCCTCTTAATAGCTTCTAGGATGCGACTCCGAGAGCCCTCTCACATTTCACAAATACTTCATTCTTGACAACCCATTCTATTCTTTGCATATCCTTTCATGCCTCGTGCATATGCTGTAAAAAGTTATAAATTCCAGTTCTATCCCAAATTACCTTTCTTTCTATAAACTTCTCTGTGTCATTTCTTTGCCACATTATGGAAGAATATTCTCTTCTAAGATTTTCAAGGTACCAAAAGACCTTACATTTTATGAGTCTAGCTCAGCAGCCAAGTGACACTGGCCTTCCACAAAAAACAATGTTGGGCTCAGAACACGATATTCCCCACATAGGGTGTTTTGGAATCCTAAATACTTTGAACTAAAGGACACTGGAAGACCACAGAAGCAGAGAATCATTCCCTTTTCCTACCCACCTGTCTCTGTTTTCCACCCTGAAGCAAGACATGGAAATCAAATTTCCTCCTTACCAAGTCAGGCCATAGAACCCCTCTCTCCTATAAGCTGTAAACCTATAAAGGGTCACTCTCTCACTTGCCCTGTCAAGACCCTCATTCTAGACCAGTCTGGCTCCAAAGCCAGGGGAATGAGAGAGGCCAAGAAGAATTCAGCTCAGGCTTGCCGGGCTTCCCACAAAGTCTTTTCAGTACATCACAACCTAAGCATAAATAAAAACAGATAGTCTTCCACAGGTTTCTAGATCTTCATTTCTGAAGACTCTCATGTCACAAAAAACTTGGTGGAGGGGGGCGTGAAAAGGAGCTGGAAAGATGGCTCCCCAGGTAAAGGAGCTTGTTGTAAAGCCTGCTGGCCCAGATTCAATTCCCAAACTACTCATGTAAGCAAAAATTAGTGCAAGCATCTGGTATTAGTTTGAAGTGCAAGAGGCCTTGGTGTGCACATATATACATACATACATACATACACACACAAAAATAATTTTTAATTAATTTATTTATTTATAAGCAGAGAGAGATAGAAAAGAGACAGACTGAGAGAACAGGTGTGCCAGGGCCTCCAGCCACTACAAATGCATTCACCACTTGGTGCATCTGGGTTTATGTGGGAACTGGAGAACCAAACTCAAGTTACTGGGCTCTGCAGGCAAGCACCTTGACTGCTGAGCCATCTCTCCAGCCCCATAAATAATTTTTAAAATGCCTTTTTGATGGGTGTACATGCAGTTTGTGCATGTGTCTGCCTGTGTGGATGCAGATGAAGATTATGGGTGTCTTCCTCTATCCCTCTTCTGCCTTGAGATAGTTTCTAAGTGAACCTGCAGCTTTCCACTTTTTTTGGCTAGCCTGGTTACCCAGTGAGCCTTAGTAATCCTCCTCCACCCACACCCCTCAGCATGGGGGTTTCAGGGGCAGGTGGCCGTTCCCAGCTTTTTACAGAGATTGTGGGGATTCCACTCAGGTCCTCTTACCCAGTGTGCCACACATAGAAACAGACAGCCTTCCCCTGTCTATCTGTCTTTTGTTATGAAGTGTCGATGTGACCCTTAAGATGGGTGAAGAAAGGTATAAAGCCCATCTGCTCCTAAACTACAGAAGACAGTGTTTTGTACCAAAATAAATGAGCTGATCACCCCTTTGCGGACACAGACATAAAGAAGGCATCTAAAGGCTCTATGAAGAGCCTACCTGGAAGCAGTCAGTCAAATGACAGAGTGAATGAGAAGAGACTCCTACAGACTCTGCAGACTTGTTTATTTTTAACCCCAACGATCTTGAAACTTCACGTTAGCAGCAGAGGGAAAAGAAAGCAGTCAGGTGTGTACAGGATATGTATTTTGGGACCCCCTTTTGACATCTGCCTCCCCGTGCCCTCCCTGAGGGCTTGGCAGGCTCCAGGGCTCTTCCTTCTCCTTCCCAACTTGGAACCCATCCTGCCATGAAGCGCTCCAAGGTCTGCTGTTTGCTGCTGTTGTTACTTTAAACAAGGCCAGAGTTGTGATGGGAGGCCCAGATAATAATGGTGGATGTGTGTCAGTTTTAACTTCGGGCACTGTCTTTAAAATGCACTGGAGGATGTGCCTAGTGCCACTGAACTGCACATTTAAAAAAATAAAATGATAGGGCTGGAGAGATGGCTCAGCGGTTAAGGCACTTGCCTCCAGTGCCTAAGGCCCCGGATTCAATTCCCCAGGACCCACATAAGCCAGACCCACAAGGTGGTGGTCCTGGTGTGCTCTCTCTCTCTCTCTCTCTCTCTCTCTCTCTCTCTTTCTCTCTCTATCTCTCTATCTCTCTTTCTCTCTCTATCTCTCTCATCTCTCTGCTTAAAAATGAATAAATAAAATATAAAAAAAATAAAATGATAAATGTTGTGTTACTTTTATTGAGCCAAAGTAAATAAACGACTGTTTGAAAACATACAATGAAGTTACCATTTTTTAACAAATAATATTTATGCTTCATATGTAGAACTTCAATTGGATACTTGGATGACATTTCCTGGCAACTCTACTCTTATAAAAATAGTAGCTCTAATAATACCCAGGGTGCACATTACTCTAACAATGCCGTTTTGACATTGTTTTTAAAATGATACATGAACAAAGGAAATATTTACACTGTATCTGAAGGAAGGGAATTTGATGGCCAATACCACAGAGAGACCCAAGTGCTCGCTACAACAGTCCTCCACGTAAGGACTAAGTGAAGCAGACAGATCCCCAAACTAAATCACCTCTCCAGCTTTCTGAAATTAGAAAAGAATGTTTGCAGCTGACCTATTTCTCTCCCACACGACTGTGTTGATAATTGACTTTCAACCCCCAGGGAAGTGCTCAGATATAATTGAGCAGCACCTGCCACACTGAGTACAGTTTTATAGACCCAATAATTCCCATAAATATTGTACTTAGGTTGGGACTCAAGCACTTTGCATTCTCCTTAACTATATTTCTCAAGGAAGAAATATTATAATTATCAAAGCTATATTATTATCAACACTAGATTAAATATAAAGATAATTTTGAATTACAAGTACCCAAGACATTTCCATTACTAAAAGTTATTGAAAGTCACGGTGGTAACCATTTATATTTCTCTGACAGTTTTCTCTAATTCTTTGATGACATACAATTATATTAAACTCTATATAGATGGGACAGAGGGTTTGATTCCTATGCAAATCAAATGGTCCTGCCATAAGAATTCATTCAGCGGAATTCATTCATTCCTTCTTTTGGCTGAAGAAATGGCTTAGTGGTTAAGGTGCTTGCTTACAAGCCTAACGGCCCAGGTTCGAATCCCCTAGTATCCACATAAAGCCAGATGTACAAGGTGGCACATGCATTTGGAGTTCTTTTGCAGTGGCAGGAGGCCCTGGCTCGCCTATTCTCACACACACACACACACACACACACACACACACACACACACACACACACACATCCTCCTTGAAAATAATAAATTTTGAAAAATAAATTTAAAGACCTCATTCAGCAATATCACCTGAGACAGCAGATAAGTACAACTATGAACCATCCCATGCAACCTCATGAGGACGTCAGCTCCAGAAAGACAATTCTCTTTCCAATGTCAAGCCAACATCTGCACATTCACCCCAGGGCTGCCTCTGAAACCCCTCTGACTGGTGAGGAAGCATGTTCATGAAGCCAGCCACAGAAGATCATATATTACCATGAAATTTCCAGTATGGGTACATACAGAGTGCAATATTAGTTGGTGCTTCGGGTTGGGAGGTGAGGAAACAGATGAGGAATAATTGTTATTGATGATGAAGGTGTTTGAGTGATTAAAAATGTAGATAATGAAGCTGGGTGTGGTGGTACACGCCTTAAATCCCAGCACTCAGGAGGCAGAGGTAGGAGGATCACCATGAGTTCGAGGCCACCCTGAGACTACATAGTGAATTCCAGGTCAGCCTGGGCTAGAGCGAGACCCTACCTTGAAAAAAAATATAGATAGATAGATAGATGATAGATAGATAGATAGATAGATAGATAGATAGATAGATAGATAGATAGATAGATAATGAGAACAACAGATTGCCTTTCCCCTTCTTTTGCACACATGTGTGCATCATGTGTGTGCATGCACACACACACACACCCCAAATAAAAAGGCATTGACCATGGATCACTGAGGCCTAACAATGGTCATTCTACCCACTTGTTTTATTCAGAACCATAATCAGCATCGGAGTTGTGGACAACCTGGACTACTTGAAACGATGGTAGGTGGAATCATGAGACGATCTGTACAAGGTACTATGTGTTTCCATTATTGCTAAACTTCCACACATTAAAAAAGAAACTGGTGGGATGGAGAGATTGCTCAGTGGTTAAGGCACTTGCCTGCAAAACCTAATGACCTGAGTTTGATTCTCCAGTACCCATATTAAGCCAGATGCACAAAGTGGCACATGTATCTGGAGTTGGTTTGCAGTGGCTGAAAGACCTGGCATGCCCATTTTCTCTGTGTGTCTCTGTCTCTCTCTGCTTGCACATATATATATAATATTTAAAAAGAAAAGAAAAGAAACTGGGCCAGAGAAGTTGCTCACTTGTTAAGGCACTTACCTGCAAAGACTAATGACCTGAGTTTGATTCCCCAGTACCCATATTAAGCCAGATGCCCAAAGTGCCACATGCATCTGGAGTTCACTTGCAGTGGCTAGTGGTCCTGGCACACCCATTCTCTCTCTGCCCCCTTTCTCTTTCTCTTTCTCTCAAATAAATAAATAAATAAATAAAATATTTGAAAAAAAAAAAAAACAGAAAAAGTGAAACTGCTAAAAACATTTCCAGGCCTGGAGAGATGGCTAAGTGGTTAAGGCATTTGACTGCAAAGCCTAAGTTCCAGGTTCAATTATCCAGAAACTACGTAAAGCCAGATGCACAAGGTGATACATGCATCTGGAGTTCATTTGCAGTGGCTAGAGGCCCTGGTGCACCCATTTTCTGTCTATCTCAAATAAATAAATATATTTTAAAATATTTTATTTATTTATTCATTTGAGAGAAAGAGGCAGACAGAGAGAATGGGAGTGCTGGGGCCTCCAGCCACTGCAAACGAACTCCAGACACATGTGCCACCTTGTACATCTGGCTATATGTGGGTACTAGGGAACTGAATTCGGATCCTTCTGCTTTGCAGGCAAATGTCTTAACCGCTAAGCCATCTCTCCAGCACAATATTTTTTAAAAAATTCCATAGGAGACTTAGAAATATTACCATAATGCACAGACCCCCATCAGTACCATCAAAGTTTACCACTGTTAGTGATTCTGACAGCCCAGGAAATGCATATTCTCTTCAAGTTTATGCTCAAACTCAAAACAAATACTGCTACAGCAATTAAGCTGCAAACCTGGAAAAAGACTCCTCTGCCATTAAAGAAGAATATAAAGTGAGAAGAAATAAAGTAACACGGTTTGCTGTCTGAATAATGGGTGAGATGATCCGTGAGATTCAGTAGCAGATGAACACACTGTAGAGCCTCTCCCTAATTCATGGTTTCAGTACCCAAAACACAAACACTGAATGTCATCCTTTCAGATCCAAGAAATTACCTCGACTCCATTTATGTGTGGAATAAGAAAAGTTTCATTAAAGAAAACAGGAAAGTTTCCAGAGAAGCATGTTGACTCTCGTAAAAATGAGAACTATCTTCAAGGAATTTCACAGGGCTGTTTATATGCAATCCAAGTGTTAATAATGCCTTGGCATTCTTGTTTTTAGAGAGCAGGTTGCCATAGCACAGCTTGTCATTATTGTTACTTGAGAGCAATAAATTATCCCCTTAAAACTGAGTCTAGGGACTGGAGAGATGGCTTAGAGGCTAAGGCACTTGCCTCCAGTGCTAAGGCCCCAGGTTCAATTCCCCAGTACCCACATAGGCCAGACCCACAAGGTGGTGCCCCCCCCCCCCCGTCTCTTTCTCTCTCTCTGCTTGAAAATGAATAAATAAAATATTTTTTTAAAAACTGAGTCTATAATTTAGCATCTTCACAAATTTCTTTTTCTGGTCTGCTATGGTTTGGATAAGTGTTAAGAATTTGGTCCCCAGGGTGGCATTATTGGGAAGTGGTGGAACCTCTCAGAGCAGGGACCTGGTAGGAAGTTCTGTAGGTTATTGTGCGGTGTGTCCCCGTTTCCTTCTTCTTCCTCTCTCTAGCATCCTAACCACACAATGAGCAGTTTTTTCCTCCACCGGATGATTCCACCATGATTCGGAACTTCACCATAGGACTAACAGCAGCACTGATCATGCACTGTAGCCTCTAAAACCATGAGCCAAAACAAACCTTCTCTTTTTACTTATTTTCTCTTCATGGCATTGAAGATCAAGTCTAGGGCTGTGCCTATGCTAGGCGAGTGCTCTGCCACCGGGCTACATCTCCAGCTCCAGCTTTCCTCCTTGGAAGCTGACTCTCTCAAGTGTTTGTTACAGTGACAGAAAACTCACACAGGCCCCACCGACCCTCAAGGCTTCTATCACTCCCCTATGTGAATATATATAAGCCGTGTGAAGTAACGATTTGTTTCTGTGAGAATTGCCAGCCTTCTACAGTGGAGCGTATGCATTCTGGGCTCAGGAAGGAGAATGGCAGGTAACTGTGAGCAGGCAGGTCGAGGCCAACTGTTGAACCCAGAATGTGTGTCTGTGGAGATAAGTGTGGCTCTTCTTGAGACATACCAGCTTGGTTTCTAATCTGGAGGGCCATCAGAGAGTTTATGACTGGGGATGGTTGGGAACTCAAATCCCATAGCCTATATGGGTTTGTGGAAAGGAGAGCTCTCGAGGCTCAGGTGGGCCATGAACCTTCCTGAAAGGCCAGCTCAGAGGACCAATGGCTCTGAGGTCTATAACCCCTCTCCAGCACACACATTCAGGCTGGAAACCCAGTCTGCTCCCAGACATTGCTAGAAAGCATGCAGAGGCCGAAAGCAAGCACTCCAGAAGGGAACCAGACCTGTGTCCACAGCTCCTGGTGTCCTGTGAGTCTGACTGAGTCACAAACTGCTCCCGTGTGCTTCATACTAAGTTTGAGCTTCAGAAATATGACCAAGAAGGGACAAATTCCGAGGAAGATGAGCTTGGACAATGTCATGGCCAGAACCAGAAGACTGTCTCTGCAATGCAGTGGTTGCTCTGTCTCTAGCTACGCAGTAGCTTGACTAAACCATACTCTCCCCAATTCTGCCCTGTTCTGTCTCCCTTGAGGAAGGGGTAGGATTTGCTCCTTGATACCTAGGACAATACAGTCTGGGGCAGCAGGTGACCACAAAGGGGAAGGGAACCAATGCAAACCAGTCATTATCATCTTCAGTTTCCACACAGCTTTCTCGAATTTCCTAGAAAATGTTAAAACTTGAATTAGAATCTATTGTAAAGCTGGTTATCGTGGTCATTAGTCCCAGCACTCCAGAGGCTGTGGTAGAAGGATTGCTGTGAGTTCAAGGCCAGCCTGAGGCTACAAAGTGAATTTCAGGTCAGTCTAGGCTAGAGTGAGACTCTACCCCCCCACCCACAATAATAATAATAATAATAATAATAATAATAATAATAATAATTCTTCTAAATTTCAATAAAATAAATCTTACCATTCTAAACTAAAGGAAAATTGTTGTTTACTTTGTAGAAATTTCAGGAACATTGTGTGTCAAGAACAGAGACTCCGATAAGGAAAAATGACTGGTTAGCTGATTAACTGCCCAGTAATTAGATTTCTCAACACAAATTTGTAAATTCAGCTCAATTTATTTTAAGCCCCAGAGCAAAAACAAAGCACAGTTTGCCAACAGAGAGTTCTCTTTCTTGCTCTATAAGATGCAATTTAGGGAGTTTTAGCATACAGAGAATTCACAAGGTATGAACTTTTCCTTAAAGTTCCTTGCAGCTGGCTGGACTGTACCACCTAGGAAGGAAGTTCTACTTTCAGAGCAAAAAATACGCCCACCTTTGCTGATGCAAACGCACCTCACTGTTTCCCATGCAGTAGCTAAATTACAGAAAGGTCTGTGCCAGACCTGGCCTGGCTCCCTCAATGCCTCATGGCCTTCCCTCTGCCTCTCTCAAGGGACTCCCGCCTGCAGGCTGTGTCTCTGGCCTCCCAGGCCAGGTGATTCCCATCTGAGCCACCGGTGACAGAAGGGTGCAGCTGGAGGAGAAGGCATTTCTCCCCATTCTCTGTCTCAGTGGCTAGAGCTGAGACACAGCTAGCCTCTGTGGCTCTGCTCTCGGGCTCCTGCCAGTGACTCCAGTCCCTTGGCTCCAGGGACAGTTTCCTTCCTCACCTGTGAACCAAGTGATGGGGACTAGTTTGGGGGCCTGTTTTCTAAACTCTCTCAGCCACATTTTTAACTGTTTGCATATAAAAGTCCCTCAGTTGTTTAAAAACCAGTTTTGATAGACTGGCTGGATTCTGGCTAATAGAATGACGAGTTAAGTACATAAGTAAATACCCTTCATGAACCATAAACCATGTAAACAAAACAATGTCATTCGGGATGGAATTAGGGAAGAAACATAGCCTTCAAGTCCTCCCACGGCTGCTTCATTCTCTCCACCAGCCATACAGACTAGGAACACTTCGAGAGCTGGGCACACTCCTGGAAATCCCAGCACTGCAGAGGCTGAGGCTGGATGACTGCCATTTCCAGGCCAGCCTGAGCTATATACCAAGACCCTATCTCAAAAAGAAACTAAATATTCTAGGATTTCAGAGGCCTGAGTTCCATACATCATTTCATGTACCCACATGTATGTGAGTTGGTGTGTCTGTTTTGTTTTTCAGGAATAAAGTGTATTGTGGTGGAAACAAAATACCTGTGAGTCAAGGTCCCCTGTGTCAGTTCCACTGGTAGCTGTTAGTGTGACCTTTATGTCCTCAGGCCTATGTTCTACCTATCTGAAAATGAGAAATTGAAGTACTTTATTTCTGCAATCTCTTCCTGTTCTAAAATTGTGTGATTCTACGTTTATGGATAAATTTGGCATATCTGCATGCCTCTAGGCATATGCTTATTCTTAGAGCAGATACCTTCTGTTGATGAAGTCGCAGTTCAGCACAGAAGTGTCTATAACCAGTGCTCGAATTATAATCCAAAGAATTTCTCTGCCAACTTGTTTTATTCTAGTATCAAGTTAGACTCTGCATATGTTTTAGGTTTCTAAACACAATGTGGGTTCACTGAACCCACTATGAGGATCATCTGCTTAACATACCTTAAAAACCACGAGGCTTCCTGCTCTCTGTTGGATGGTTCCAATAGACTGCAGCATGCCTCCACCCCACAAGCTCTTATTTCGAAATGCAATTTTCTTATATATTATTCAGTAACTTATCTTTTCACTTGAATGTATTTCAAAATAAATATCTTAAATGTCTTCAGATCATTACATGCAGATTTATTTCACCTCTTCTTGAATGACCAACTCGTACTCTATAAATATACCATTATTTAAAAATTTATTGATTGATGAAAACATACACTGCTTCCAGTTTCTTTACTCAGTATGTTTACTGTGTGGGTTTTAGTGATTTTATAAGACTTATGGAGCTCCTGTCTGGTTTTATTGCTTAGTTTTCTTTTTTGTTTTTGAGGGGGAGGTCTCACTTTATTGTCAAAGTTAGTCCCAAACTCCTAGGGCTACAGACACATGCAACCATCACCATGCCCAGGTCTTACTATTTTTAAGTGATAATATGTTCAAAAATTCACCAAATATTCTTTTTAAATTTTATTTACATGTATGGGTAGTGGGGGGGGAGCATACCAGGACCTCTTGCTGCTGCAAATGGCTTGTACCACTTTTTGTATACAGCTTACATGGGTGGCTTGAGAATTTAACCCTTGTTTTGCAAACAAGTGCCTTTGACTGCTGAGCAATCTTTCCAGCCCCCTAAATATTCATACGCATTGATCCTTTAATTTATCATATAAATTAAATAATCTTTGACTTCATTTATAATATTATTAATGCTATAATTTATTTTTATCCACATGCTTCTCTTTGCCCACATGGAATGTGACCTCCTCGCACTCCATCAAAGGAGACTCCCCTCCCTTGCAAACAGGGAGGCTTTTACTTTGACTAAGAGAATACAAGAGAAGTGATGTTGTATTGCTTCGGAAACCAGGGTCTAAGATAGCTGCAGTTATAGCCTTTTGCTTCATGGGATGGTTCTGCCTGAACCCCAACCACCAAATTACCAGATTACCAGGAATGTCAAGCATGAAAGGCCCAGGCAGAAGAAAACGGAGCTCCCCCCCCCACCTCAGGCTCCAGCCGAGTCCTCAGCAGACAGTCAGTACCAACTGCCAAGCACGTTGTGAGGCTATTTTGGACCTTGCAGACATCCCTGTACCCACAAAGCATCACATGAATCAGAACTGTCTGGTCAGTGCACAGAAATAAATGGTTGTTTTAAGCAACTAAGTTTGGGGTTTATTAAGAGGCAATTTCTTCCTTTCAACAAAGCATTTAATGTTAGAGCAGCACCTCACGCCTCCAAAGTCGTGTTAAATTCACCATCCATCCATCCATCCATCCATCCATCCATTCAAATGGACATAGACTATGCTTAATGCTAAGGACACAAAGATCAAGGACAGACATGTCTTTGCCCTGGTGGAACATTATCTGGATGGGCAGACAGACCTTAACTGAAAAGGCTCAGTCCATGTTGGATTACAGTGAGGTAGTGCCAGAGAAATCAGGCACCAGGCATAACGTATGAGGCCCTCTGCTCTCCAAGTACCTGGTTGGAAAGCTGACACTATCAAGGAGGCTAGAAAATGAAGTAAAGATTAAGGAGGATTGTCTTATGAGTTCAAAGCCAGCCTAGACTACAGAGTGAGATTCTGTCTCAAGAAAAGGGGAAGGGGCTAGGGTGATGACTCAGCAGTTAAAAGCACTTGCTTGCAAACCCTGCCAGTCCAGGTTCAATTCCCCAGTACCACATAAAGCCAGATGCACAAAGTGGCACTTGCATCTGGAGTTTGTTTGCAGCAGCAAGGGGCTCTGACACACCCATACTCATCCTCCCTCCCCATAGTCTCTCATTGATTAATGTGTGTGTGTGTGTGTGTGTTGCTTGCCACACAAGCATGAGGACCCAAGTTCTATTCCCAACACACATGTAAAAATGTCAGGTGTGGTGGCATGCTCCTGCCATCCAAGCACTGGGGAGACAGAGACTGAAAGATCCCCAAAACTTGGCTGGCTAGCCTATCTAGCCTAATGGGTGAGCTCCAGGCCAGTGAAAGACCCTATCTCAAACCAGATGGATAACATTTTTAAGAATGACTAGGTGGTTCTAAGGAAACTATATGTTTCCCTGACCTCCACAAGTAGGTGTACACATGTGCATTTATACATACATGAACATTCTACCATGTATGTACACATACATTCATTAAGAAAAAAAGAAAATATAAACCACAAATAAATGATCTATAGCTCATCAGTAATGATCCCCCAGGAGTAAATTCCATGGCCACATTTGGAAAGCCATTCCAATGAAAGCAATAGTCTCTGGACATTCTCATTATAAAGCATCATTCCTTTCTAATTTTAGCTAATTCTTGAATTTCATCCTCAATGAAGAGCAAGAAGACTCCATCACATCCAGAGAGTGCCCTTGTGTGTACTTTTGAAGACCATTTCTGGGTCATTACTCTCTTTCTCTCCTTCTAGTAGCAAAATATTTCATCTTCTCACCTTTCCTCAAAGAAGTCATTTAGTCACTCCTTGGAATCACTCCCAAGCCTCCATTCCTTCCTAAATTGTGGGAGCCAACAGCCTGGTAGACCAGGAAACAAGGTCAGAGATGCCCGAGGGACTCTCTGGGCAGTTCTCTGCACAGTGATGATCTCTCTCCCTCTGCTTGTATTCAGGCCAACAGCACATGTACACGCGTATGTGTGTGTGTGTGTGTGTGTGCATACCTATGTGTGCATATATTAAGTTTGTAGGTGTCCTCTGAATTCTCCCCAATCATTCCCATCAGATGTAACACATGGAAGTTGTTCCTCCATGTGAATGACAAGGCCAAGTTATGAATAGCATTATGTTATCAGTGTTACTGTCTAGTGTATATATAGAGTGTATATTGAAGACCTCGTCTTCAATGCAGCAGTGTTCAGAAGTGATTGGATCATAAGGGGTCATCCACCACTGATGGATTCACAGCTAAGTGGAAATGGCTGGAGGACCAAGCTGGAGGAAGTGAGTCTCTATGGGCCTTCCTTGAAAGGCATCACTTCTCTTCAATCCACTGCTTTCTTAGTGTTTCCATTTTCCATGAGGTGAACAAGGTCCTCTGCCACATGGTGTCACCATGATGTTCTTTCTGTCTCAGAAACAAGCCAGGCAAGTGACCCTGAACTGAGCTCAAGAAGCCATGAGCCAAAACAAATCTTTTCTCCTTTAAGTTGATTTTCTCAGGAATTTTGTCACAGCAATAAGAAACTGACTCATGCATGGCTCTTTTTCCTTTTCTTTTTTTTTTTTTAACATTTTATTTATTCATTTTCAAGCAGAGAGAAAGAGAGAGAGAGAGAGAGAGAGAGAGAGAGAGAGAGAGAGAGAGAATGCACCAGGGCCACCACCTTGTGGGTGTGGCTTATGTGGATCTTGGGGAATTGAACCCTGGGGCCTTGGGCACTGGAGGCAAGTGCCTTAACCTCTGAGCCATCTCTCCAGCCTCTTTTTCCTTTTCAAGGAAGTTACACCAACAGAGTGTGGTGATATACACCTTTCATCCAGGAAGCAGAGGTAGAAGAATCCCTGTGAGTTCCAGGCCAACCTTGGATACAGAGTGAGTTCCAGGTCAGCCTGTGCTAGAGTGACACCCTACCTGGAAATCCCTATCCCCTAAAAAAAGAAAGAAAGAAAGAAAGAAAGAAAGAAAGAAAGAAAGAAAGAAAGAAAGAAAGAAAGAAAGAAAGAAAGAAAGAAAGAAAGAGAAAGAAAGAGAGAGAGAGAGAGAGAGAAAGAAAGAAAGAAAGAAAGAAAGAAAGAAAGAAAGAAAGAAAGAAAGAAAGAAAGAAAGAAAGAAAGAAAAACAGACAAGTCACTCCATCAACCAAGTACTTAAATATCAGTAAATCACTGGTCATTCTTTAGAAGACTCAATTAAAAGGCTGATGTGCTGAACCATTGCTCAAGCCCTGTTGTGCTTTTAAAAAAATACTTTCTGCATTTGAAAACTGTCCAATTTCATTCCAGAGATACCATTCAATGCCATTTGCCATCATTTTGGATTTCAACAAAGACATACAGTACTCTTTCTGTACTGTAGTCATTGGAGACTCTTCCATGGTGCTACCTAAGTGGCGTGTGTAGGATACTCACTTAACTGTAAAGAGCTCTAAAAATTAGTTACTATTCTTGTGCCAAAAATTAGGAAGATTGTGTACATAGTCTTACAAGTAATCCCTAAATTTAGATCATTTTATCAAATTAACACATCCCAGTTTCAGAAAGATTTATGAACTATATTTATTCTCAAAACCTGCACTGATCTAAATGACTTTCCAAATTACCTTAGCCATACATTTCCCTTGTTTAAGCAGCCCACTCTCTACAATAGCTCATACATACATTATCCCAACCACTCCCTGGCATAAGCAGAGGAAAGAATCAAAGCACTAGAAAGAATATTTTGTTTGTGCTCCGAAGGCTGAAGTATCAGTTCAGTGTAAACCCAAAAATTTTAGTTAAGCAGCTCCATAGAATGCACTGCTATATAATTAGTACTTCCAAGGATTTGCAACAAGAAAGCACCACCAAAAATAAGAACCTACAAAATAAATACCAGCAAGATTGCAAATAGTTGCGTAACTCAGAAAAAAAAGTGCACAATGGCTTCCTTCCCTTTATCAAATACATAAATAACCCAAACTGTGCAAAGAACATAAAACGTGCTTTCAGAATGAATGCAGAATCCAAAATGTGTTTGAATAATATATGTGCTCAATGCTCTTAGAATTAAAGAACAGTAGTCGTCATTTCTACTTCTGCAGAAAGAATTCTTTGTGAACATATTGTCCAAATACGTTTTTATGGACTATATTGGGAGAGGCCAGAGTCCAATTCTGAGCCTCAGGCCCATTTCACCTTGACGATCACACTAACCTGCTCATCACAAAAGGAACGCGAAAGGGTCACCACACTAGACTAGAAATGCTACGTCCTTGGTAACAGAGAGTGGTTCTCAAGGTGACTCCAGCAGCCCAGAGCAGAACCTGGGTAAGTATGAAACAAGCCTCTTGGGGCGATGAGCAAAGTTTTCCCCAAGTCATCTCCAACAAACCCTCCCACAGTGTGTGCTGCAGAGAGAGATGAGGGTGGACCACTATCGACTGCCCAGCACCCAGCGGCTGGGAGAGTTTATTTTATAGCACTGGAGGGAAGGAAAACGGAGGCTCGGTTTCCTTGGTCCAGGTGAAAGGCTGCCCGCGATGCTCAGCCCGGCGCGTCGCCCTAGCCTCGCGGACCGCGCTCGGGAGCCAGCGCACCGCGCGCCCACCCCCGGGAACGGAGCCCGCGTCTCCGCGTCCGCGGTCCGTTCCCGGGATCCGCGAACCAAACTGAGACCGAACTTCTGCTCAAAGTGTCCTACTTTCTCCCAGAACTCGGAAAACTCTCCCAAGAACGCACAAGAGCCTCCACGCGCGAACCACAACTGCAGGCGCCAGCTAACTCTCGCCGCGGCTGAAAGCCGGTAGCCAGCGCCGGGCTCTGGTTACTGGAAGTCGGATTCCTCCCGGGAAAGGAAAACGTTTCTGGCTCTTCGTTTCTGCGTCCCCGGCCAAGGTCCCTGTCCCCACCGACTCGTGTCCTCAAGCACAAACGAACTTCCCGGAGCGACACCGGGTCGCGAACCCCCGGAACCCGGAGCGGAGACCGGGGAGTGAGGACCTGATGACAGGGAGGGACCAAGACCGAGCTCGGAACCGGGACAGGGGACCCGACGACAGGGACCGGACGGAGCTCGGAACCGGGACAGGGGACCCGACGACGGGGACCAGGACGGAGCTTGGAACCCGGACAGGGGACCCGACGACAGGGACCGGACAGAGCTTGGAACCCGGACAGGGGACCCGACGACAGGGACCGGACAGAGCTTGGAACCCGGGCAGGGGACCCGACGACGGGGACAGGACGGGCCGGGAGCGCAGGTCCGGTCCGCGGCGCGCGCCCCGGCCGGCCGCCTACCTGTCTGAGGATGAAGCTGGTCGAGGTGGTGCTGCCATCGGATCTTTTCAACCGGCTCCTCCGGGTCGTGGTGCCTCGGGCCACCTGGACTCGGCACACCGGGCCGGAGAGAAGCCAGTGAGGACCGCGGCGTGGGAACGGACGGCCACCCCGGCTCCCCTCCGCCCGCGGACCCCCCGCGCCTCCCCGAAGCCGCCCCCAGCCGCCGCGGGCGGAGAGCGGCCCCGGCACCCACCACATCCATCCACGCAGCCTCTCGGGTGCGGGGTCCGAGTCCCCGGCATCGGCGGCGGGAGGCTGCGGGCTCGAGCGGCGGGTCGGGTGAGGAGGAGCGGGGAGGCGCGGAGGGGGAGGAGCGCGCCGGCGGGGGGAGGAGGGGAGCGGGCGGCGGAGGGGGAGGAGGGGGCGGTACCTGCGAGCCGGGGGAGCGCGGCCCGTCGGCGGCCCCGTTCTTGCCGTGGGAGGAGGACATGGCTCAGCGCCGCCGCATGGGCGGAGGGCGCGGGCCCCCCGGAGGCCGGGATGCGGGCGGAGGGGGAGGGCGCCGCCGGGCTTCCCCGCCCGGTTCTGGACGCGCGCGGGCTCCCGGGCCGGGCGCCGCACCTTAAAGGGACCGAGGCGGGGTCCGGGCGAGGGGCGCCTCCGAGCTCGCCGCCCGCCCGGGGCGCTCGGGGCGAAGCGCTCGGCTGCGAGCCGGGCGCGCGGCGGCGCAGCTCTCCAGAGGATGGAGGGATGGAGGGAGGAGGGAGGGAGGGAGGGAGAGGAAAATCTGGGATGGGGGTGGGAGGATTAAAATAGTCTGCACAGTTTCAGAGGAGACAAAGGTGGCACGGTTCATGAATCAGGACTTGGGGAGGGAAGCTGGTGCAGGGTGGCGGGAGTGGGAAGTGTGGAGTGTGCGCGCGTGTGCGCGTGTGCGGCTTGTGTGCACTGGAATTTTAAAAGGATGAGAGCAGAGACTTCCCTCTGTCTACTGTGGGAAGGCACGGGGTGGGGAGGGGGAGGTTGGGGTATTTGTGTTTTTCTATTGTTTTGGCAACTCTAGCCTCCGAGCCCTGGTCCTGCACCCAGGAAGGCGTGCGGGACTGATGGGAGGTACAGCCCCACGGGAGACCAGCGTGTCCTAAGGAGTTTTGAAGGTCACATCAAACCAGCAGTTGGCCACGCGCCTCCCACTGGCACTCGAATGTCCGGTTTCAGGGGAGAAACTGAGCCCGACCTTTGCGTGATGAGCCTGGCTTTCCTCTTGCAAATCCATACAAGACTGAGATCAAATCTTAGAGCAAGAGGTGGTGGAAAGTGGGAACCGGAAGCAATAAGAGGGAAGAAAAATATGCAAATTTTAAAAGAGTCTATAGAAATCCACCACTAAAACGTAGTATCAAAAAATCACAAAATCGCCCCTATCCCCTGACAATCTGGTGTTTTATTTACTCATGGGAACAAGTGGTGTGTTTGTTCTAACAACTACTTGGCCTAGCTGAGGTCCCAGATAAAATTTACCCCCAGACACTTTCCCATTCCTACCCTTCACTTAATCCAGAGGTTGTCTGTTTAACAGTCTTAAATCTGGTCTCTGCCTCCAAGCTCACTCTTGACACACACACACACACACACACACACACACACACACACACACACACACACACACTTCATTCCATCTACATTGTCTAAAAACAGTTTTGCCCAAGTTACTGTTCTCAAAAGTAAAGTCCAAAGTTTGTGGTCCAACAATCAGGCTACCCTGAGTTTCTTTAGACATACCTTATCCTAAAAACTTTCCATTCACCACCTACCTCATTCCTTTCAGTTGATCTTCATACAAACCCAGTAAGCAGGCAGGTCCACCAGCCTCTCTTACCCAAGGATCACAGAACTCCAGCACCTTAACCTTGGAGTATATCCTTGGGCCCTGCCCTCCATCCCACCTACAGACCACCAAGCAGCCTCCAAATCTGCTCAGTTCACTTCCTCTGCAGAAATCCTCCCTGACCACTGCCGGCCTGTGGTTTGGTCCCCTGAAAAAGTGGAGCATGTATCCTCTGGGCATTTGGCACAAGCTGCCTTGATGTATTAGTGTTCTTTATTGTGAAACTCTTTATTCCCCAAACAGAGCGTTAGGTCTTTGATTTTGATTATTATACTTAATATGTAGTAGATACCCATGACATTTATGGGTAAGGATGTGTCTAATAATGCAGATGTCCCTGCTTTACTGCCATCAACCCAATCCATTTTGAGTTTTGAACCATCTTCATAGTTGACATTTAATCAATAGCTAGAAAGTAGATGATTATATAGGCGCTGGAAGTTGAATTTTCTGATTTTCCACTGCCCACAGTTTCACCGACTGAGTTATCAAAACAGAATTCATAGCAGCAAGATGGCACAAGGCGCACTGTACATCTGCCTCACAGCAAAGCTGGTGAAAATTATTCACTTCACACCACACACACACACACACACACACACACACACACACACACACACACTTAAATCTCTGGAAATGATCCTATTGGGGGCACATCAGCGAAAATGTTTAAGTACACCAATTTAGAGTGAAAGGTTTGAGTGTGGCATTTGATCCAAGGCCTGCTGCCTCCCCCGTTGCTCTCTCAGAGGGAATCCAGCAGAAACACTGGGCTCCCATTCAGCTCCCAGTTGGGGAGTTGTTTCCTGGGAGGGGCAGGTTGTAGACATTTACCATCCTCCCCTTAACTACTTGTTGCTGAGACTAAGTTTTCAGCAAAGAAGTACAGGTACCTTCTTCTGACCAAACGGAGGGGCAGACCAGGGGACCTGAGAATGTGGCACTCCAACCTCTAAAAGGATGTCACTCAGAGAGCCCATCACTGCTGTCCTGATCCCTAGTACCAGTGGAGAATGAAGCTGGACTATTACCTCATACCAACATACAGTAACAAAATGGATAAAAAAAAATCAATGCAAGAGCTATAGTATAAAATCATTAAAAGAAACAGAAAAGTAAATCTCCATGCCTTGGACTTTTAGATATAACACCAAAAAGACAGGCCACAACAAAAATAAATGGGACTAAATAATTTTTTAAAAACTTTGCTGTTTTTTAAATATCTTTGTTATGAATAAGTTTATACATTGTATGAGCAAATCTTGTGAATGTGTCCCCATTTCCCTTCTCTCTGTCCCCTACCCACTGGGGTCCTTCCTCGGTGCGCATACTGGATCTGTCCATAGGACAGGGGAAAACTTTTCTGTTTACAGAAATATTATCAAGAAAGTGAGAAGAGGGCTGGGGATGTAGCTCAGCTGATAAAGTGCTTCCATGAACCCCTGAGTTTGATCTCAAGAACCATATAAACCCGGATGTGGTGGCACATGTTTGTAATCTAGCACTTGGGAGATAGAGGTAGGAAGATCAGAAGTTTAAGGTCATCCCTGACAACATAGTTCACGACCGACCTCATGAGACTTTGGTTTTTATTTTTTTATGCTTATTGTTTTACTTTTAAAAGGGGGGGGTGAAGAAATGACTTAGCGGTTAGGCCGTTTGCCTGCAATGCAGAAGGACATGAGTTCGATTCCCCAGGGTCCATATAAAGCCAGATGCCCAAGAAGGCGCATGCATCTGGAGTTCATTTGCATTTCTCTCTGTGTGCCTCTTTCTCTCTCTCAAATGAATAAATAAAATAAGAGAGGAAAATACAACCCACAGAATAGGATAAAATATTTTTCGAAGGATCTGAATGGGCAGTTCTAAGAAAAGTCAGTGGCCAATAAGCATAGGAAATAGTATTCAATATCATTAATGATTAGAAAAGTGTGAATTCAAACATGAGGAGCTTCTACTACTGTTTGAATGTTCCCTTTAAAAGTCAGGCTGAAATTTTCACAACTATTTTAATGGTATTAAGATCTGGGAGCTTTAGGAGGTTATTAGACCTTACAGGTTCCACTCTCATGGATGGGATCAGTGCCATTATAAGGGGTTCGTTAGTTTGACTTCCTTTCCTCTGTCTTGGCCATCTGAAAACACTGCAAGAAGGTTCTCACAAGAGGCTGGCACCTTGACCTTGGACTTCTCATCTCTAGAACTATGAGAAACTAAATTATTGTTCATTTTAAATTACCCAACCTCATGGACTCTGCAACAACGCAGTACACTGAGACAGCCACCACTCATCATCAACTAGTTAGCTACAGTTATATGGGTAGACAATAAGTGTGGGTTAGGAAGTGGGGAAACTAGAGCCAAAATCCGCAGAAGGGAAAGTGAAAGAGTGCAGTTGCTTTGAAAAACCATGTGGGTTTTTCAAATGGGCAAATACAGAGTTATCATAGGACCAGTGTTAGTATCAATGCTACCCTGAGGTATGTGCCCGAGACACATGAAAGCATATGACCACCCAAAACTTGCACAAGAATGTGCATAGCAGTGCTGTTAATGATAGATAAAAAATAGGAATAACCTAACTATCCATCAGCTGATGAGTGGATAAACAGAACTTTGACATCCATACAATGGGATATTATTCATTCAGAAAAAGGAATAAAGTGATAACACATGCTACACAGCATGGGTAAGCCTTGAAATACTGTATTAAGCTAAAGAAAATCACAAAACTCCCAACTTTTATGATATTTTTCCCTGAAATATTCAGAATAAGCAAATCTATGGAGACAGAAAAACAAGTTAGGGTTTGTTGGTGGGGGGAGACTAGGGCCAAGCCTTTTAAAGTTAGCTTGGTTTCTGGTTCCTGTCTTGTCCTCTGTTTCCTGGTTCACTTGATACGAACAACTTTAGAGTCATATTCTCAGTACCTCGAAAGGAGCTGCTCCAACATCCCTACCCCGTCAGATGGACTGAAAGTGTGAACAAAAATAAAACTTTCCCCACCAACAGGACCTGAGATGCTGCCTGTCACCCAGGCAGGAGATGACCCTCCCCTAACTTATCATCTAGGGCCCAAATGAATCCTTTGAGGAAGTGGTGAGATGAGCAAGAGACCTACCTCCACTGCAAGTCAGACAACCTGGGAAAGGATAATGGAGACAGACACTGAGGATTCCCAACACAGTCCAAAGCAGAAATCCAGAGACTCTTTAAGATCTCAACAGTAAAGCAGACCTAAAACTCACCCACCATGACTCTGAGTGGAAGAGGGGCAGAAAGATTATAAGAGCCAATTCTCCCCAATGGTGGGGAAGAATACCCAAAGCCATCGCCCCCTCCCAGCAACAAAACACAAAGAAAAAAAAACTGCCTACTTTTCATACAATCCATAGCACCCTATCCCCTGGACTTGTCCAGCAAGCCCACAGAGGAGGGTCCCCAGTGGGTTGGGGACAGGGAGAGGGAAATGGGATACCATCATTATACTTGCTCATGCAATGTATCTAATTATTGACAATAAATATGGAAAAAATAAAGCTTTCTTCCCTTAATTTTTCTCTGTCAGGCCTTGTGGACACAGCAATGGAAAAGTAATTTATATGCTAATTATAATTAATATGATTGATTAATTAAATGTAATTAATATGTTAATCACAAATTCTAAATGAAGGATATTCTATAAAACATATGACTGATACCCGCTTTTCAAAACTGGAAAGGTCATCAGACCAAGAGAATAAAGTGTATGATCTTGGCTAATAGTAATTTTTAAGCAATGGCGAGCAGTTACTAATGCACCATGCATACTAAGGCAAGACGATCATAGTAAGAAAGTAGGCATGGAATTCTCCATACTACCTTTACAATCTTCCTACAAGCCTAACTAGTACAAAAAATTTTGTTTTGAATAATCATAAAATTTTAGAGCTGTAAGAGAATTCAATAACCAGTTAGAACAAACTCCACAGTTAGCAAATTAGGAAACCGAGCTAAAGAGAATGATTTACTCAAGAACAAGTGACTGTTAATATACCCTGCTTTTACCAAAACATTGCAGACGGCTTAATCATTTTGTCAGCTACGAATACTTTCTTCATAAGCTTTGTGTCACTTAATTAATACATCTTGTTAAGTGTTCCCTGGAATCAAAGTCCTGTCCAAGATACTCTTAAACACACACACACACATACACACAAACACACACACACACACACACACACACACACACACACACACGAACACACAGTATTTGCAGAGCTCACAGAGCCCAGGATAATAAAATGGCACTGCTTTGCATTTAAAGATTAAATCATAGGCTGAAGAGATGGCTCCGTGGATAGGTGCACTCCCTGTGCAAGAAGGAGGACCTGGGGAGACCTGAGATGGCCCAATTTCAAATCTCCAGATTCCAGGTAAGTAGCTGGGCATAGCCACACATGTCTATAACCCCAGGTGGAAGAGTGACGGAGCTGGGGATTCTACTCTGGCTACCACCAGTAAACAGCCCTCACCACAGGCAAGCATATGGGGCACTGCCAGGGCATGTATATGTCATACACCACACATGCACACACACAAGGGAAAAATAAAATCATACCATGATTTGTCTAGGGGCCATGCATGCATTCACATTAGTCTCAGGTTTGGATCTGAAATGCCCCTGACAGGTTCATCTGTTTGAACACTTGGTTCCCAACTGTTGGTGCTATTTTGGGATGTTGTAACATCTTTTGGGTATAGAGCTTAGCTGTTGGAGATGTTATCAGAGTGACCCCTGAGGACCCTAGGTCAGTCCCTGCTTCTGGTCTGGTTCTCTGTTTCCTGATCCATCAAGATGTAACAAGTCAGGCTGCAAACTCCCACTGCCTCAGATGGAGCCCTCTGCCACATCTTCCTAGCCATCTATGGACTGTGTCCTCTGAAACCCTGAGTAAAAATAAGTCCTTCCACCCTTCTGTTGCTTTTACCAGGCATTCTATCACAATGATAAGAAAGCAGCCAATGCAAAATGTTGCTGAGAAATGGGTTTCTTGCTGTGATAAATCTGACCATGTGACTTGTAGGCCTTTGGAACTACTTTACAAGGGGAATGCAGGAGAGCTTGGAGCTGTGGGCTAGAGAAGTCCTAGAATACTATAAGCAAGGCCTCATCAGCCCTTCCCAGGGAAGTGAGGAAAACCAGAATGTGATAGACACATGGACAGTGAGTTTTCAGAGGGGAACAAGGGCTCAATCAGGAATTGGGCATAAAATCTGAATACATTCTGCCCTTGTCCTGAAATTCTGAGTGAAGTTGAATTTGAAAGTAATGGCCTGATTTGTTTGGCAGAGGAAACTTCAACATAGTGTAATCTTAAAGTAGCATGGTTGTTGCATTTACCTAGATCTCATAGTGAGAATGGAGACTTTAATAAAAGCAAAGTGGAGCAATATTTTATTTGCTCGTCTGTGTATATATGGGCATGTCAAGGTCTCTTGATCCTGAAAATAAATTCCAGACACATATGTCACTTCGCACAGGATTTCTGTAGGTGCTGGGAAATCAAACGCAGGCCAGCAGGCTTTGCAAAAAAAAAAAATGTCTTCAACCATCTCCCCAGCCCCAGAAAAATACAATGGTTTAGTGAGGAAAAGTGCAAATAACTACACGTATTTCAGATCTAGGTCATTAAAGAGAAACCTCTGCTTTCCTCTGGGACTATAGGAAAGGCGCATCAAAGGCTATAGGGTGTAAGAAACAAATCTATTTGAAGGACTTTCATTTAAAAAGAAAGGATTTGAAAAGACAGGACCTCCAGTGTGCTCTCCTGGAAAAGGGCTGTCTAGGGAAATGTGTTCCTTGATCAGATGTCCAAACACCTGCAAGTCATTGAAACCATGGCCTGAAGGAGTTGGGGGGGGGGTCCATGAGGCCAGGCAATGAGGAG